>JABJVR010000038.1:4213763-4248204 GCA_025773905.1 Chitala chitala | reverse complement strand
TCTGTCCTGAACACAGATAGGACTGCCTTCAGGCACGCAGGTCTGTCCTGAACACAGATAGGACTGCCTTCAGGCACGCAGGTCTGTCCTGAACACAGATAGGACTGCCTTCAGGCACACAGGTCTGTCCTGAACACAGATAGGCCTACCTTCAGGCACACAGGTCTGTCCTGAACACAGGCAGGACTGGCTTCAGGCACGTGGTTCTGTCCTGCACAGATGTAGGACTGCCTTCAAGCATGCAGGTCTGCCCTGAACACAGATCGGACTGCCTTCAAGCTGGATGTTCAGTGCACCAGCCACAATACCATAGCAAATTCACATGTAGTAACTGTGACGTAATGGCTGACTGTGGAAATGCAGTGAAAAGAAAACAAGTACAACTACGAGACTGAAAATAAAGAGGACTGAGAATGTTGGTGAACACTATAATGAATGCGAGAGACAATCCATTTTTTTCCCACGTTCACAGAGTGGAACACATGCTCACTGAAAAACAGTACAGATGGTGCAATATTGCAGGGCCATCTCCTCCCCACCCTAGTATTCCATACATCTATCAGCCCCTGCATAACCACTTCTCCTCAGCCATAAATTAGCATTCAGGCAAACTCAAAGACTAAGCTGGAAGATGAAACGCTATACTGTCTGCTCTGAAATAACATACCAAATGAATCGACAGACACAGCAAGAAGAAAAAAAAAAGATATCTAATAAAGTGTATACTGTATTCCTAAATCTATTAAAGCAAAAGCTTATAAACATTAGCTTTAATTCCAATTTAAACTGTTATTTATTGGCCAGCAACATAGCTGAACTCTATTACACACAGTAACTTATGCAGCCAGTAATACGACATGTTACAAGTTCACAGCTCCGCCTTTGAGTCAGGTACACAGCTGAGTCTTGAAGCTGATGTGCCAACCTGTTCAAAACAGTGTCAATGCACAAGAGGTTACCAGTGAATTACCAGAAAAACCAGTAAAAGCTGAAGCCCCTGAGGCTGCAAAGCTAAAGAAGCCGAACAGCAAATACAGATCTGAATGTTTTTTTTTTCTTATGAAATGCCAGGGGTAAATTGTAAAAGCACAATTTTAAGATGTACAAGGCTATTACAATAATTGAGGAAATGAAAAAGACTCTTAAAAACTGCGGATGTCATAATGTGTAGCGTGTATTCTGGACACGTTACAGGAAGCCTTGCCCACTTTTACAGCAAACAAACACCCACACTGTCATGGTTGGATGCTGGCCAACTGAGGCTGGACACTATGGCAGCCGAAGGGAACAACGTGGGTTCCTGCACTGGCTGTTAGTCTGGTATCGCCCCTCGAACAGGGACAGCACAGCAGTTTTCAAACAGGGAAGCAGACCCACTGATTGCCTTCATCTTGGCAACATGTTTAAGAAAAAGGTAACTGCATCTTAACATTACCCTAAACTATAGCGCTCACCGAATGTCTGAATTTAAACTGTGATTCTTCTTAATACATATGATTCACAGTTTTTGATCCATTATAGTTCACATTTCCTTTGAGAATGCATTATTTTCCAAAGCGATTCATTTCATGACAATAATTGACAAAAGCATTTTTTTTAATAATAAAAAATAAAAAGGTATATATGGCACCAGTTTTGTTCATGCACAGACAGGGTTATATGCGTAACATATAAGTTTCCAGAATTTTAAAAACAATCCATGTGTAACAGCTGTACTGTATAATAGAATCAAAAGAGTCAGACAATAGTTGGCACTGTGACTTTCCAGTGTTACTGTCGCTTAAGGTAAAATGGCACTAAATTAGATCAAAGGCGAAACACGCATAAATCATTACACTCTGAAGTTTCTAGGCCACAGCACCAAAAATTATGTAAAAAAAAAAAAAAACAACTGTTAAAAAAAAACAGTAAGGCATCTAACTGCTACAATACTTAAGAGAAGGCTCTTTTCTGGCACTGGTAAGCAAAGTATATTTTTTAAATTATTCCACATTACAAGCAAGGCAGGTTTTTGGTGTACTAAACAGGTGATTTATACCAGGTTTACATCTGAAAAAAGCTGGCCAAGGCTGTGCACAGTCTTCCCTCACAGGAACTATAGCTGTCAAAGCAGGGCCACACTGGCCCTGGTCAGAAGCAGGTTCCAACAGGGCCAGACAGACTCTGGTCAGAAGCAGGTTCCAATAGGGCCACACTGACTCTGGTCAGAAGCAGGTTCCAACAGGGCCACACTGACTCTGGTCAGAAGCAGGTTCCAACAGGGTCAAACCGGCACTGGTCTGAAGTAAGTTCCAACAGGGCAAAACTGGCCCTGCTCAGAAGCAGGTTCCAACAGGGCCAAACTCGGTCCTCAACCACGTCACAGCCGTGTGACTGGCTCGAGCATTTTGGGTTCTTGAGTTTTTAATTTCCAAGTAAAGATGGTGTTACTTTGTTTTAATATACATTCAACTGAAATGCAAAATATGCAGAACTATTGTGTTGTAACAGCACTATTTTGTTAGGAGTGTACAGCAATATTCAACCGTAGCAGGAGTGTTAGAACAAAGGCAGAGTAATTTGTAACAGTATGGGTGATTTGAGCTAGCTTCTGATATGTTGTATTTTTTACTTTATTAAAACTTACTCAATGTTTATGCCTCCCAATTATTAACAAAATAACACTACAACTGGCACATTGTCATAGTGTTGGCTGTTTGGTTTGAATAGAAAATACAACATGACTCGGAAAGGTAAGTCAGATACAAAGGAAAGTTTGTTTTGGGATGTATCTGCAAGTTTAGCAGGCATACAAAAAACAATGTTGCACTCTACTATTATATAAACAAATATGTATTTCATGAGATACACTGTCAGCTATATAATGCAAACTCCATGTCAAAAAATGATCATGTGCAGCTGTGCTGTTGTTTTTGTTAGGGTAGACTAGTTACAATGCTGTTCAGTTGATTTAGTTACCAGTAGTTTTATGCTGTTTTTACTTCATTAAAACTCACATCTGGGTTATTATTTAACAAGTAATACTACAACTGGCACAATTAAGCTTTTAGCTGAGAAAACAGTCACAGGCCCTCAAAAACAAAAAGGTGTTTTGGGACACATCTGCAAATCTAGCAGACGTATGGCTAAATAATGTATATCTGTTTCATTACATGCAAACAACAGTGAAAGCTCCGTTTTCAGAAGCTATAGTATGCAATTGTGTCTCTGTTTTTTACAGGTCTTTGTATTTACACGGCCCAAGTTAAGCAAGGCCTTTTTCTGAACGGTTCTTGCTAAATGTGGACATGGCTGGTGCAACGCTGGCATTTTTCAGCCCCAACCCAGCCCAGCAATTTGTTTAGATGTGAACACAGTATTAAAAATGTGTGGATGGATGTATTAATTTAATTGCTCTGCACTAAGATCTCTCTTTCTTTCTGTCTCCCAAAATCCATCTCCCCCTCCCTCCATATATCTCCCTCTCAGTGTCTCTCTCCATCTCCCACTCTCTCTCTCTCTCTATCTCTCCCTCTCAGTGTCTCTCTCCATCTCCCACTCTCTCTCCCTCCCTATCCCCCCCTCTCCCTCTCTCTCTCTCTCTTTCTGTCCCTCGCTTCTACTAACTCCCTTCTGCTTCCTGATTGGGCTGACAGTAAGTACAAAACTCTGACGAGACATACACTTGACTGCTTGGAGTAATGAAGTAAATTTTATAATCTGAGTGCCTGAAACCCAATCCCACGATTCTGGGATATCCGTGGCATTTTGTGGCCAAAGGGAAGAACTCATAAGGAGTTTATTGAAAGTCTAGCACTTCGCTCAAGTGGTGAAAATCACTTTAAGGGGTACGAAAAAGCAACCTACTTAAGACACAGATGCACGTTAAAAGAAATCAAAATGAAATTCCATTGGTCATGTGTTTTTAGCAGTTGATTGACATATTACTCAGAAAGCCATTAAGTGCCATTGGTACAGCTACTTCTATCTATTACCCACACTGAAGTGCTCACCCCTCCTATCCAGATACATTTATTTATTGTTTCATGGCCAGTACAGACAACAACACAGCTTACACATTTTCAGTCCTGAAAGGCTGAAAATCTTCACTTGGTCGTGCTCACACACGCGGTACTTTGCATCGTCGGCAGCTTCCTTCGTCTGTGCAAATACCCTCCCCCCCCCCCACGATGGCGAGACTCATTCAGAATGTGCTCCTTTGACTATATATAGCAGCAAAGACCCAGATTTCGACTGAGCCACACTGAAAAGCAATACATACTCACATAAACACGTAAGCACACAAAACGCAGTCACGTTACATGAACACATAAAACCCAGTCACGGTACACAGGCAAAAAACTCAGTCACATTACACAAACACACAAAAAACATCACATACCACAAAAATACAAAACCTGGTCCAGTTACACACACACACACACACACACACGCGCAAAACCCAGTCCTATTACACAAACACACAAAGCCAAGACTTAATTATGCTGCTGTAAAATAAGAAAAAAGGAAGAAATCTTAAATTATATTAATTATGCTGAAGCAAGGTGTTCACTGACACACATGTGGAAGTGGATATTCTAAAATACACAAGAAACCTTTTTTACATCAGAGTGTATAGCATATTCCATAGCTACATAAAACCAAATCCAGTTTCTTTATTCAGACAGGAAAAGCCACTGTGAACTAATGTTATGTATGTACATATTATTGTATCAGTGGTGTCACTTTCCATACATAAAAGTAGTTTCTCTGTATAAATGATAAAATTTCTTAGGAGAGAAAGCCAAAATTAAAAACAGATGTTTGTGCAAATAAATCAACGCGTAATGGAAATGAAACATCATTCAGGAAAAGTCAGAGGTGACAGAGAAACAACGTATCAGTGTTAGCAAAACTGGATGAGAATATGGGAATTTAGCAGTTCACGGAAGCCTCCAAAAAAATCATTTGGCTTGGCTGAATGTCCAGACTCGCTCCATGGATGATGTTCACATTTCTAAACCCTGTGGAGGCCTCATTAAGGGACTGAGTGAGTTGAAGTTTACCATACTCAGATTCAGTCCACCTGTCCACCTCTGCACATGGGACACTTTTCAGTATATACCAGAATAAGTGTGTTCTATAATAATAAACACAAAACACTGCTGACCACATATGGAGCTATAAACAGTAGGATTGCCCGTAGTCAGCCACTGAACACACACTATAAAATAGAGGTGGATACATACACACATCCATCCATCATATATATATGGTTTGTGTGCATACAAATGTAAATAGACACACCTCTTCATATGAAACGAACAAGAATTAACATGTTCACATCATAACATTTAAACACGTTATGCATATATATTAATCGAAAAAATCGTTGTATTTTAATTGTATAATCGTAGTAATGAGACAATACTGACAATTTAGACATGGTCTCGCTTCTGCAACATTTCATTTAATGCGTCATTTAAAGTGCGCAACAATTCTGCACTTTACATGAAGCCTGTTTTCCTTGTATAACCTACAGTTGTCAACTGCCCGAACACGAACTTGCAGGGGGTACCACGCCATGTCTATAACTGCGCCGCTATAATCACAAGTACGCAAAACAACGAGGAACAGAACATCGCGTATGTTAATAATCCCAAGCGCTTTCCAAAACTGACACAACTGTATTACGTTACCAATCACAACAAAACGCCTAAATATCCCAACGAACAAGCGAACTTACCTGCTGCAAGTACATGAAAGTCAAGGCACATGATAGCTGTGGACACATGTCAACGTTAGGCAGAGCGACACACGTCCCACCCGTAAGGGGATGCTGCATTTCGCTTCCGTGCAGTCGGCGCCCACCGAGGGAAGGGGCTTGCATGCAAGCGCAGTCGTGCTGGTCTTCGCCGCCGATGTCAGAGTTTTACGCGCTGTCGAAGTTGCCCCGCAGGACCGGCACCGGATAAGCTTCGTGAGCGGCGTCGCCTTTGTGACACTGCGAGAGTTAACGCGTGTGTACGGGTGCATGTGAGTTTGTGCGTGTGAGCGTGCAAACAGAAGCTCGCGTGTGCGTGTGCTTGTGTGCCTCTGAGAAGACGGCACGGAATCTCACTTTTCCGGCTCAGACGGAGATTCCCATCCCCCCAGCCCCCATCGACCGAGGATACGGCTAGAGGACCATGAAGCGAAGACAGAGCTCGGCAGAGATAGACGCGAGTTGCCCGACAGTTCAAGGATGAGCAGACAGAGCCGATGCGTTAGTTCAGGACTACAGCAGGGATGCTGGCTCCTGTGCAGGGCTCCGCTCTGATGTAACCGAAATGAGGTCCAGGGACACAGTCCGACTCACTTACAAATTTCTGTGTATATCTGAATCCCAAGAGAATGCAGTAAAGGGAAAGTAAGTGAAGCCCAAACAGTCGATTTTGTTTATTAACGTAAAGTCAAGGTAAATGCACAGCTGCGCTGTTCGAATTAAATTATAACAAAATAAGGGACGTTTTTGGCGCATTACAAGCCAAACCAGCTAACATCTATAACGTATATTGCCACATTAAATGTACACCTTTTATAATTATTGTATTAATTTATTTTGCCAGTTAAATTAGAACGACGCCAAAGTGGTCTTTTGGGAGACGACTGACCAAAAGCTCCGTTAACAGCAGATCAACAAATAAAACTGTAAACGCGACGTTTCTGTTTCTAAAGTGCATTTGACAGTTCACAAAGACTTGTAAAAAAAAAATCAAACATTTAATGTGTAAAATAAAATATAAACGGAGTTCAAACGTAGTATGTTTAAAACACAAATCAAATCATTTACTTGTTAGATGTTTACTGGTAACAAAAATAAATGTTTTTTTTTTTTAATCACCACATTTCTTAACATCAACAGATCAAATCCAAGCAAATACTTTATGGAAAAAATATTCCATTATCGAGGTGTTCCTCTATTCAGCTTACTCGCAAAATGTCAGCCGAAGTAAGAAAATACTATTCACAGGCAAACTCAACGCACCATGCCAAGACACCTGCACCTTCCAAAAAGACCATTTACCTAAACTAGGAAAAATGCAACAGTGAATAACTCATTTCGCAGCAATACAAAGAGCTGGATTCAAAAGTCTGAAATCATCAGATCATGCTTTAAACTGCAATATCTTACAGTCGCACTGAAATCGTTATAGAACACCTTATTTTCCCGGTTAAACAATCAATATTTAATTGTCTCATCGCCGGTCTGGCTGACTGCACAAATTTAGATTTCAAAGTGTTTTTTTTAACGTTTATACATCTTTGTCTTTGTTTAATGTTTTGAGTTGCATGGCCCAGAATGATCCGTAAATCATCATTATCTTATATTAGGAAGTGGGATTTTAGAAACACTCCTACAGTAAGTAATATACCCCAGTATTAAAAGTCAGTGTTTTTATCTTTTCACGTTACACAATCGTACTTTATCCAGTAAAACAAAAAAGAAAATCGTTAAAAAGGGCCCCCCATTAATAACAGACAGCTGTGGTGTTCTGTTCCGCTCTTTTTCTGTTTTCACCCTTAGGGTTAGACATTTCTTTATTTCATGTCACAGGCGTTTCTTTATCCGTTTCCTAGCGTCGTACGGACCTTTTATAAGATGACCAGCACTGAGGGGATTCTGAGTTTATGCTACACAAAACGTTACAAATGTATATTTACAAACCAGCGTGACAGGAGATGAGACAAGAAAGATTGCACTGATCCAACACAGACTCGTATAGGCAAGTGCCCTCACTTAACCACGACCAGCAACCTGAAAGTGTGTGCTAAGGCAGACTTCAAAGTACGCTTTCCTTCACACTATACTGGATAAAAATGTTAACGATCACCACACTGCATGACTGTTTTTGGAGCGTTAACCGCATAGTCCTCACTTGTGTGCGTTATCTATTTATTTATTATTATTTTGTTTGTTTTGGCAGTTTTTCCTCGTTATCATATGCACCCTGACCGGGCCTGCGTCCGCAGATGCGAGCTGCCCCGCCTAGATGTCCAGCTTCTGTTCACAACGCATGCCCCGCGCCTCCTGCTTTAAAGGGAAGCCCGGTTGCATCTGCGTATAGATCCGCTCTGTGTTGAACTACTTCTCATGCTGTCTGCCAGTGCGAAGAGGAGTCCGGCGTACCGCAACACAGCCGCATTGCCGACCGGACCAGACCAGATCGCTAAGTGTGTCAAAAAAAAAAAAAAATTAACGAACAGCGTGCTTCACCAGCACCATCATTTAGAAATTGATTTACTCAATTTATTCATCACTCCATTAATTTTATTTCTGTACTACTTTGGCCACGATACGCAGAAAATCTGCTCTGGACATACAGTCCAGGCAGGAGGCTGACAGGCATACAAATAACCGCCTTTCCAAAGCCGAACTCCCGAAACGACCACATAGCTGTACAGAGAGGAAAATATGGCTGGCTTTTCCTTTTTAACATTTCAATTATTTATGACTCTTACTGCACCATGGATGCCCTACAAGCCTTCAACAGAAGGCAGTGGGAAAAAAAGAGGGAGAAAGAGTACATGTTCTCTGGAGAACTCAGTGCTCACAACAGAGTTACATTTCTTTTGGTTATAGTGGCAGTTTTAACATTTAGATGTCTGTAAACTGTACGCCTGACAATGCATAACCTTAAATAACCATACAGAGTAATTAGTTCTCTGGGTCCAATATCCAATTTTACAATACTGAGTATTTCTTAGAGGAAGTGTGAAGGAATGTTGTGTTTAAGAGATGACACAGAAATCACATTTTTTAAATGAAAACAATTAATTTTATATAATACCTGGTTCTGTTCCCCAGAAGAGATGTTAGATCTCGACAATCTACTCATGCTTTTTCCATGCCTCGTTAATGAAAACTGAATATATAGGACCAATGATGCCACCATTTCTCCCTGCGGAGCCTCTAACCCTAACACTCATCACCCAGAAACAGGATATAGATTCTCAGTCTTGGTTACTTACACAATTTAACATAATTAGTACAACGAGAGGGTGTCCCTGCTGTTACTGTGAAGCCATTGGAACACCATTTAGCTTTATAATCTTCATATGAAAATATTAAGTAGGGGATGTCGTTTTAGCACACGTGCATTGCTGAATCGGGGATTTGATGCAACTGCTCCTTCCAAAATGAACATCCCAAAATCAAGCATACTGCTCTAATTTACAGGCAACTAATCATGGTGAGTTTCTGCTAACAAAAAAGGCTGTGGTGAGATCCTAGTTAACAGTGTGTTTTACTCAAGTTTAAAGTCTTCCCCCAAACCCTAAAGTAGACTTTGAGGTGCAGCTTTTTACCCCATCATTCATTTGTTAACTACCTGGAATTTGTAGTAAAAAAGTTTTCTTCACCTTCTGAAACAGCTGAAGTTCATTTAGCCATTTTATGTAGCTCATATTGTGTATCAGAGCCAAGTGAAAACAGGAGCCAGTGAGTTTCAGGCTGCAAGTCAGCGTGCTTCATCCTGGAATGTGTGCAACAGATCAAATTTAAGAATAACCGTATGTTCCCTGCATCATTTTGTATTCAATAACACGTTAAACAGCATGTTAACTACGTTTGTCAGACAAGAGAATTCAACAAAAAATTACAAAATTCCTCCATCCGGCATTGCTGTGACAACAACGTTCACAGCCTAGGCTAATTATTACGGAGCGCCGTTTGCACAGCTTTGAGTGTACAAGGTACATCTGAGCAAGATGGCAGTATGAACAAGTCACTTAGAGCCTGTGCCTCTGAGCACTGCAAGAGTGAAACAATTAAAGATGACATATACAGGACATTAAAGAGGACAAAGTGTAGGGAGATAGTGAGCAAATCCTGAATCTCCAACCAGAAACCTTCTCCCTTCATCTCCAGTGCACTTCCTTCCTCTGCATATATTTTTGACCTGTTGCACTTGCTCCGCCCACCTTTTCATAAACAGCCAATGGATGTGCTAAATTACCATATGTAAGCATATATTGTTTAACATTTGTAAAGCTTATGCAGTACACTGGGTCGAAGACTATAAGGAATTAATTACTTTTGTATAGTATTTTAAAAGATGATTTATTATTTCACATAAGAGGTTTCAATGTTCAAATATTTGTTAGAGGAATACATTTTATATATGCCAATTCAGGCTTTTAGCTTAATGAAATATTTAAATTTTTAGACTGATGTATTACATCTGGGGAAGCATGTATTCCTATTAATTAAAAATCATATCCATTTTGGCAAAATCTTTAATGTTCTGCACCTTCCTCTTTGAAGGGAGGAGCACAGAAACGCCACATGGTTTGCAATTAATTCCACTGTGAGGGTAACTGGAGGGTGGTTGATAATGCTGGTGGGCCCACAACTGTGGGAGAGCACACTGTCTCCATATACATGTTAAGATGATGCCTGACAAAACCTGAACCACATAAACTATCATCTACCTGGGCTTAGAGATGCAGTTGCATAAACAGGTCAGCTATATTTGAGAACCTGAAAATCCACAGCACACGCAGCATTGCTGTCATCTCACACTTGCATACACTCCTTTGTAATGGGCTCTGACATCCACGCCGAGTCACACCGATGGCACCTGCTCGTCAGCCCAGTTGTGACCCAAACCAGCAGAACCGCTTCATATGTTTTCATCCTTAACAGAGGGTTGCAAACAGTCTAAAAAAGGCACTTTGCCATCTTTAAAAATCTTTGAGTCCCAGTGTAAAGAAAAGACATTCAAAGGCTTCCTTAAATCACTTGAAATTAATTATAAACTATTAACAGTTATCATAACAGAAAAATTAACTTTTAAAAATTAATTTTGAAATTTTTTGACCTGACTATAGTACAAACTTGGTTATGTAGTCTTCATATTAAATCAGATACTCATAATGTATAATTAAGTGATGACTTTGACAAGAACTGAAAATACTACAGAAACTAGCAGTAATGTACAGTACGTTCAGTAGCAGATGATGAACGGAACAGTCTGTTGTTTGTTTGGATCCCAATATGGGTCAGTAAAGGGAGGTGTTCTAAGAGCGTTAGGGACCAAAACATATGAAAATGCTCCATCCTTTTCTAGTATAGGTACAGCCTGGTTTAACTAAGACTGGATTTTCAGATGGGATACGAATAAGGAGGGGAAGAAGAAAATAGGCAGTACTCCTCCTGCTCCTCTTGCCCAGGTAACGACATACTAATAGAAAACCCATCGCTGTTTTCTATGGGATCCAGTATTACAGCTCATTAATGTGCCACTTCACCTTGCTACATTATTCGGAGAGAAGGGCGTACTGCACCTGACAGGACCACGTGCGTTGTTTACGACAACTAGTCCATCCGTCCCAGAAGTGAACACTGGTAAGGGGGTATAAGTGCTCATTAATTATCACTCCACACAAGGGGATGGAATGTCTTTGAACTGCTACACCCTGTCACATGATGCACACTGATACACACCACGCTGCTCGCCAAACTCATGGGTTCCATTAATATTTGCCCAATTAGCCTGGAAATGCCTTTAAACATTGCAGCTGCATCAGGAACGCCTTACAAAAATGATGTGAACAAGTAATATTGAATGAAAAAATAAAAGACTCATTATTGTAACTGGCATTTGCACTCAATATTCATTACCTGCTTAAATACAAATAATTTTTTGAATGCAGAGTAGGAAGGGAAATTAGTTAAGCAAGAAAGATTTTCCCCTGTCTTAAAGTTCAATGTTCAGCAGCCATTTCAGCGGAGTGGAAAGTCTTTAGGGCATCTACATAAATGAGAACAGTCCAGTACACAGAGCCTAAATGGAAACAGCACCAAAACAATAAAAAAAATGTCACTGAAAAATACATTATCTCCAATATCAATCGAAATACGCTGCATGCAGTGACATTTATCGGTGCACAGTTTTCTTGACAAAACTGTACAACTGGCCCAGTAAAACTACTACGATGGCAACACAGGGGAACTTCAGCGGGTGGCGACCTAATTAAGTTAATTATTAATTAATCCTAATTAAGTGTCACACTTTATAGATTTAATTCGCTCACGGGGACTGTATTTAAATACAGGGATGGGGGGAAGGGGGATTCATTTCAGATTTTTAAATAAGTTGAGAGTCACCAAGATGGAAACAGACGGATAAGGGCAACTCTGAGGAAAATCGTGAGCATTATTGTTACGTGGCGTCTCCATATCTGGTACACTACTGGAGACAGCATGTGGTGTTAACACGACCAGCCTGCGTTTAGGAACAGCATGAGGTGAGGACCAATTCATTAGCCACCCCTGCCCCCAGAGAGCTTCCCCATAATCATCATTTGTCTATTTAAGGACTTCACGTTCACTCCCACTGGCCAGCAAAGGTAAATTCATCAGTGTGTTGAAACCCCAGTGAAGGACGGCTGAACTCCACTAAAGTCTCAGTAGGTTGCTAATCACCTGCGCTCCTCTGACAAGTTATCCGGTTCTCAACATTTCACAAACACATTAAAGGGGAAAAAATTTATAATTCTTCTGAAATAAGCGCATGACGTATGAGAAGCAAACAAGCACAATAGTTTAATCTGAAATCTTTATAGGGTTATTTTTTTATTATTTATTTATTTTTTTTTACTTTTGAACAAATAACATTGTGTAGATAACCTTTAGCATCTGATGGAATTCTTTAATAGTGTAATCTTGAAGGAAATATCTCTTAACTGTGGCACTTACATCTAATTTGGCATTTACTTGTTTATTTATTTAAAGATTTCGGCTCTCTTCAATAAGATCAATTATCTTTATCAGCTCAGGCGGTAAGAGATGTTTACACAGCACCCTTTCTGTGTTTCTTTCCCCTGCTTGCTCCTGAAGCTCATTAAAATACCCGTCCATTCATTTGCCCAGTGCCGTGCTCTTTGCCACGGCATGCAAAAAAGACCAATTTTCCTTTTCCCTGCGGTGTTAATTGGTGGAGCATGTGGGTGCCTCATTAATTATGTCAATGCGTGTGTAGCGTCCGTTACCTCAGTGCCGCATTAACGAGCCTTCGGGATACAGCGGAGGATATCACGCCAGACCTCAGAAAAGGTGCAAAGAACATTAGCAGCAGTCTGTATGCTATTTATCCGGGCCTCTTTGGGTAGACAGGCATGGCTGAAAAATCTGAATGCAAAGTTTTTCAGGGCTAAATAAGACGGGGCTCTCCACAGCCAGGCCATAAATCCCGCAGAGGTGCCATAATGGAGCCTAAAGCCAGAGTCCTTAGGAGGGGAATAGAGGAGGGACAGCCGGCTAACAACCCCTCGCAGAAAAATAAATCTTCCTCAAGCCTCTGCCCGCTGTTTACCTCATGTCTTAAACCAGGGCTTCAGTAGGTCTTGTGCTGTTACATCCAGCGCAAACATCAAACCTTGTGAAGCCAGCAGTCTTTTTTCTTTTCTTTTTTCTTTTTGTACATTCCTATAGAATGTACAGAAACGCAGTCCTCCAAACTGAATAACTAGTGACCTCTTTTCATGTGGCAATGTTTACTTAGCAGCTAAATCTTTTGTACATCTCCTGATTCAAGCTATTTACTTGTGCCTTACATGATTCAAAGTAGATATTATGTTTCCACACTGGGAATTCAAGCATTAATGTAGCAATTCCCAGCAGGACAGAGTAATGTTCTGTTTCTTAGTTTCTGATTCTGTTGGAGTCATACTACCACGAATCAAATATGTCTACCGAGGAACCTCACTTAGGAATACTTTATCAAATATTTAAAATTCTGTGAAGTTCTTCAAGACACCAGACCTGCCCCTGAATGTCTATATTCTTGCTATTTCAACAATGCCTTCATTTGGTTGTTCATTAAAAATTTTCACAACTGGAAAGTAGTATGTACAATACCAAAACAGATTCTGCATTGCTGAAAATCATTTTGTTTCTATCCCTCATTTGACACCCAATAATGCGTTTTATGCCTAAAAATATTACATTTTTTAATGCCAACTGAAAAGAGCAGGTAAAAATATTCCTATTATAACTTGTAATATCTGCTAGTGACTGGCAGCATAGCATCGACAGCCCTAAAATGTGACAGAACACTGATTCATAAAAGAGCATAAAACCCACAAGAACCATCTGCATCACGGTCTTCCACAATGTCATCGGGACCATTAAGCTATAAAGATGGAAGGCAAGAAGTCCACGGTCAGCAGAATTGGACTAAATGGACTGAGATTCCACAGGCACGCCATTCCGAAACGGGTAATTCTGCAGAATCATATCCATTCATGCACGAGGGAATCGGAAGCCGCCCCCCTCCCCCATCCCTGAAGCGCGGCCACCCCAGATCATCGCTGCAGAGGGTGCAATAAAAGGGAGGGGGGCAGCTCCATCCATATCAGGAGGGGAACATTGGTTCCAGATTCAAAGAGGAAGTGTATAATCATTCCAGCCCTCAGTGTATATATTTATCTACATCTATCACTCATACCAGGCAAAATAAATCGCTCCCCTCAAAGTGGGTTCTTTTCTGCTTGCATCATTAACAATAGAAGAAGAAGACACAGAAAGAGATAATGGTGTACATTCCACCAAACACTCTGTTCATTCTCCTGCTCATGGTTTGCAGGTACTTCATCCGTCTGTTTGATCAGTGAGAGTAAAAAGTATTGGTGAGTATAAAATATATAGAGGTTTTGAAACTGTAATTACAAAAATACTGGCATCATCTGAGTGTGTCATTTGCATTAATGTTCAAAAGGTGAACAGCCAACTTAAAATAGGCCATTAATGGAAAAATCAGTGAACCCATACTGTTAAGGAAGAATTATACACAGGCAATGCATAGCACACCACTAAGTAAAAAATGTTTTGTGTGACGTGATGTTTTAAGAACAGGATATATAATAGTAGATAAGAGACATAATATACACTAATCCACGGAATAAAGGTTACATATACTTTTATACTAAATTGAGTACATTACAAAATAAAAATGATGTAAATATAGCCGACAGAATAAAGAACAATGTCAACTTATGCTTTTAAAAATATTCACGTACACTGTTTATACAAGTTATTTAATGTGAGAAAAATTTTACATTTTCTAAATGCAGTGTCAAAAACTCAGACCACTTCTGCATTTCTAAAGGGTAAACATTAACTAAACATGTTCAAGACCTATATTAAGTGACATTTTGGAGAACAAATTAAGTTAGTACAACTAGGCTGAATCATCCAATCAGAATTATTGTGTAGTTGTGTTTTGTCATACTGCCCAGTTTAATTATCCCCCTGTTGTTGGCAAGAACACAGTTATTCTTCTCCTTGCAATGAATAAAGCTTTGTAAAATATAAATCACCCTTTTAAATTAACTTCAGCCATCTGAAGGGAAACAAAGTAATTTTTGCTATGAAAGAATATGCAGGATACTGACTCAAAGCACTTATAAATCGGGGTCAGAATTAGCTTGGATGAAAACTGGACTTGCAAGCAAGCTGCCCAACCTACATGCGTTTTAACTGCATGTTTATTGTGTATCTGAAACCTCTGTCAAGAAAAATAACTTGGAAATGTGCATTTTCATGTGACAAATTAGACTCCAATTAGTTGCCCCTTGGGAGTAAACCCTTACTTTGGAATGGGGGCATAAACACGTCTTTTCTCCCACTTGTTATCCATGATTAGTGACTAGTTATGCATGCACCCAACATGACCTGGAATGCGCTTAACAAGTGCCCTGTCCCTGATTAGCTATTAATACATTATTTATGGAATTTTTTTAAACAAGAACCTAAAATAAAGTGTGATGTTTTTAATTAGTCAAAGGACTTCACATTCACTCTAGCCTGAACCAAATTCACAACTTTTTTTTTCTTACTGAGAATGTCAGAAAACGCTCTGCGTCTTTGATACAGTGCAAAAATCAATAGCAACATTCATCCCTATGCCAACATATTTTACACATCTTTCATGTCGTGGCTGAAGGAGAAATTAAATGACAAAGGAAGGTAGATCATTTGTAAACTCTGTGCTTTTATCATGTTAAACGCCAGCACAACATACACATGTGCACACAAACGCACACGCACATCAGCATGCGCGAATGGAGGCTGCGTGGTAAGTCACTTCATGCACGTTCTGTAAACTCTACGCAAAGCAAATTCAATGCATCGTAATGCAATGTACTTGTCTGCAGCTGGGCCTGAGTTCCAGCCTCCCTAACAGCCACCAAAAGTTCCTCTGCACCAGCTGCTGAACACAGCAATAAGGCGTGCATCACGGGGAACCAGGGGCACCTCCCGTCCCATGTGGTCAGGAGACCACACACACCTCATCTCATCACACCACACACACCTCATCTCATCACACCACGCACACACTGGCTGCTTTGCCATTCCAGGCTGAGCAGCAAAGATTATTTAGACCCTAATTCAATAAAGCATGAGACAGAACGGACAATGTGTACCATTAAAACAACCATAGCTCCTCTTGGCAAAACAAATTACAGTGCTCCTTTTAAGAATTAGAGTTTTAATTCAGTGTACATTAAGTAAAAGCTTATGATTATACCTGACAATATACATTCTACAGTCCAACATTAATATAAATGTGACTCAGGAAACGTGTTCAGGATCATTTAAACTATGTGTCACACTAGTTCAAGGACCTCAGTAGCTCAGTTTGTGCCCGGTACAAAAGTGAGACACTTCCTGAATTGTATCTTTTGTTAATCACATCTTTAGGGACCACATAGGCCAACATTGGTGTTCAAATTACTGCCTGTAAATGACAACATGAAGTCAGGTGAAGCATTGATGAGGAATCATTTACAGCCATTTTAATAGTCTGTATATAAATTAAAACCCAAAGTGATCATCTTTACACGCAGACAAAAAGACTTACCTTGGCATTCAGCTAACACTAAGTAGGACACAATGGCTCAGACAACCACACACACACAGATCCCAACCACTAACACACACACACACACACACACAATCACACACACACAGAACCCAACCACAGACACACACAGATCCCAATTACTCACACACAGATGCCAACCACTCTCTCTCTCTCTCACACACACAAACATGCACAGAAAACAACCACAGACACACACAGAACCCAACCACAGACACACACAGATCCCAAACACTAACACACACAGATCCCAAACACTAACACACACACACACACACACACACACACACACACAAACAAACATGCACAGAACATAACCACAGACACACACATCCCAATCACTCACACACAGAGAACACAACCATACAGCCACAGATACACACAGATCACAAACATGCACAAACAGATCACAACCACAGATACACGAGATCCCAACTACACACACACACACACACACACACACACACACACACACGCACACGCACACGCACACACACGCGCACACACTGATCACAACCAAAACTACACACAAAATCACAACTATACATGTGCACAGATCACAGCCACTCAAACAAACAGATCTGAGAGCCCACTGAGTGCCAGAGCCAAACAAAAATTCAGTTAGCATTTGTGTACATGAGCAGCAGATTTGTAGCCTAAAGGTTACTCCTCTGCCACTGCAAAGTATTTTACAATTATTTTAATGAAATGTTCAGCTGTGTACAATAAGGAAAAAAATGTTGCGTGATAACTATGACAACAGCATTACAAGAAACAACAGAAACAGCACTGAACAAGAATAAGAAAAAAATCTAATAAAATCACCATTAGATCAGGACATCCACACCCTCTCCTGATCTGTTCACATGGAAACCAGTGACAAAAAATGATGGGATGACTGGAATTGAAAACGTAAAAAAAATAAACAAAAAAAGTCCTGCTGGGACACAATTGGAAATAAGGTAAAATATTAGTTTCAGGTTGTCCATATGTTACGGCTATAAGTAAAAAGTAAAGATTAACCAGGTAATCTGGCTCAACTCCAAACAATCAGGATGTGCACAGCAAAAAAGCTCTGGAAATCCAGACAAAAATGCTCTTCACCTGAAATAACTTCTTCAATATGCATCAACACTGCCTGTAAACTATAGAAAATAATTTAAAAAATTATTACAAATCTAAATCACATTTGAAATTTAAATTCTTGAAACTGGTGTATTATTTTGAAAAAATTTAAGCCAGTCTGCCATATTCACGAAAAAACACTCTCTTTAACAATCTAGTTGACCTTTGTAGGACAAGTTTAAATTTACACATCAGAGCATAATACAAGGTGTATGTGAGTGTGTGTGTGTGTGTGTGTGTGTGTGTGTGTGTGTGTGTGTGTGACAGAACAGTACATTGTAAGGTTGTGAACCTAGCATCTTCTCTTAGCATGTTTAGCATGTTTAGCAGTGTTTAGCTACTCCTCCTGCTGTTGTCTAATAAAAAAAGAATTGGAAACATTCTGAGACAGCGCGTTCTTTGTCGTCCATTAAAATGTCAACGTCTTCTGACGGTATCAGTTCCTCGTCAGTGTAACAGCCACCCAGCTTGCTATGGACAGTCATGATCACGCACTGCGACTTTTCCTCGATTTTGTGATGTCTCACCAACATATGAATCATTATTTATATGTGACCATCCTGACAGCAGCCCTGAAATTACCAGTATGAGACGAGAACAGAATGGGAACATCAAGTGCCACAGTCTGAGGACCCCGTGATCTCATCCCTAAGCAATACGCCGTCATTTCCATCCCGCTCCTTTTAAAAACGCGCACCTTATAAGGCCCGGTCGTGTAGTATGCAATAAAATTCTCAAATTTTCTTTTCATTAATGTATTGGTCTAAGCTCCCTCTCAAAACGCCACTGTCCAGAGACAAGGAATTAAACTGGTTGATTAAGTTCCTGCTGCCACGACCCGTGCTTCGGTTTTTCTTCCCCCCCTCTATGAGTCAAATGTGAGTCAGACTATGATATATAAATATTTAAAATTTTCATTACTGTGCCAGTGTTTCTGCTTCCAAAATGTCAGCCTGTCAGTGTTTTGTTTCCGTCTACAGTTTATATACACTATGCAACCAGGTCACATTGGACAGATACTGCTGGTTAATATCCCGCGGGGGACTGTGTGACAAAAACAGACTCTTATAGGTAACAAACAAATAAGCACAATGATACAGCACAGTACAACACGCACGCACTTTACCGTCGAGAGCACGAGATGTGGAAATGCCTTCGACGTTCGAGACGCCGACTGACAGCGTGCTGTTCAAGCTTCAGCTGCTATGAGGATCCACTGCTAAGCTCGTGAGAAATGGGAAAAGGAGAGACGGAAGGACTAAAGGAACAGTGTGTCTTCATCACTGGTGAAGAAGATGTCACCATCCAGCATCAGCACATGAAAGGCCATTGTCACAGGATGGGATACCCCCAAGCAAGCACACCGATTGCTGTACACCTCCTCTGCTTCCCTGGAAACAGAACCCTCCGACTTCCTTTGATACTGGCCTAACAGCCCAGTCTTAAGGCCACATGGCTCAGGTTATCTTTTACCTTCTGATTTTTGGTCATGGGTCTTGTGCTTATTGTCAGCTTTGTTTGCTTTGCACTTTTCCATTGACTTTGTCTCTTCTGATTCTAGACTCATTCTTCCACGTTAGTTATTACTTTCATCGCCTGCTTTGTTTGGGCACGTTCTTTTTACAACGCTTTGATTTTTCAGAAAAATACGCTGTTTTGGATCATTTTCAATTTTGCTTTGTCTCAATCCCTGCTTATTGTGTTGCAGCTGTCACATGGAAACCCAGTGAAAACCGTGGTACATTCTGAGTCATGCCATATCTGTGCTTATATCATCAACAGTGGCCCCGCAGTGACATCAGTTCTGCACAAATGGTTTAATCAAGCAGGTTTAAAAAAAAAAAAAAAACAGAAAGGGCATAGTTCGGGTCATTCACGTTCCACCAGCCAACCAGATCGCTGTAAAACTCCAGTCCTGTTTAAACCGGCAGTCAGCGGTGCTCTTTGGTGTCTTCTGCTGCTGTTTGGTGTTGAGGCTTCTACACAAATGGGCCGGCTGAGCCGCGTGGCTCCCGAAGTGTGCACAGAGCCCTGCTCATTACAGAGCTCAAACTGCTGGGGCATAGCTGAGTGTGCTCATGAGGAGAGTGGCACTCTCCTCTAATTGGCGGCAAGATCCTCACCATTCGTGCAAAGAACTTGTGCCAGCACAGCCATGTGGCCAAGTCTAAAAACCAGTCTGTCTGCCTGTTTGCCCACCAGAGTATCTATGTGCCCAGCTATGAGTACCACTCTGCAAGCCTGTATGCCTACCAGTGTTAAACCACCCATGTACTCAGCTCTGAGAACCAGTCTGTCTGCCTGTTTGCCCACTAGAGTATCTATGTGCCCAACTGAGTACCAGTCTGCAAGCCTGTGTGCCTACCAGTGTCAGAGAATCCATGTATTCAGCTCTGAGTACCAGTCTGATAGCCTGTATCCCTGCTAGAGTTAGAGTATCAATGTGCCCCCCACAATGCCCCTGTACACAGCTTTTGTGTAGCGATTTGCCAGTGCAAGTGCTTACCAAAGTACTCATATGCCCACCTGAGCACCAGTCTGCCAGCCTCTGCGCCCACCAGTGTTGGGGTACTATTATGACCCTTTCATTTTTGTGAGGGAACTCTTGTACCTTTTCCACACAAGATAAACAACAGAAACAACAATTTTTTTGTACTGGAACTTGCAAAGATGTATGTCTTGGGTAGTAGATTAAAAGAATTTTGTTATCATTTTTAAATTGCGCAGTTCTTTCAGTGTGTGGGTACTCTAGGTCCATGCATTATTGAAAATGGATGTCTAATCGTTAGCATTCTTGACTGCTTGCCATTGCATTCTGACTTGTATAAGTCTCACTGAAATGCTTTGTGGGCTGAAGAGGTAATTTAGCCTGAGTGGTGTCTTATGGATTTAATACAAAACAGAATCGCTCTAATGCAATGAGGGGGATGTAAATGATCAGACCTGCTCATTTAAAATGTTTTATGAACGTGACCAAACAGAAAATGGTTAACTTACATTCTGTTGGCTTGTAGATTTATTAAAAAGACATTAAATTACTACCTGCACAAATTGAGTTGTATGTCAGCAAAACACTAAAGGCAATACCACCAAAAACTGAAACTCAATTTCCATTAACAATTTGCCTCAAAAGTCTGTTTGACACTGATTACTTAATCAATTATTCAAGACTGTACAGAAACAAAATATTTGTAATCGTTTTCTTTCTACTTTAAGGTACAGGTCCTGTGCAGTCGTTGCATCCTATGGGACAAACACCTACTGAACACCATTTGTTAAGGTAGAATATGCTAAGGTAGATCAATGGACAAGTATACAGTTGTTGTTAAGGTAGAATATGTAGAATAGTGTAAATGATAGACTGTAGTTAAACTGGAAGTTACAAAGTATAAATTACTTAGTAAAGACAGTTACATGGTGTAAAACACACCACTGTACATAATAACATTTCATAGTAACCTATGCTGAGATTTCAAGTGTAAAATATGCATATGCAGAGGTGAGCACAGTGCTATAAAAATGGTTGAAAGAGACTGGATTCTCTGTCAGACCATCTCAAGAAACATTAAATATGACACGGGAAACACAAGGACAGCACCTCCTCATGGGAGGAAAGAGTGTGGAGGACATCAGGTAAAGTCAAGTACAGAACAGCTCTTGTACAAGTCTAACACACACACACACACACACACACACACACACACACACACACACACACACACACACACACAGGGCGGCACCTATAAAACACACACACACACACACACACACAACTGCTTATGGGATCATATCGGTTAACAATATCTGAATAAATGAAAACAATCAACACATACAGCAATATAATTGCAGTCCAATAATACTCTGCTCTATTTATAATCTAAAGTACATGCATAATTAGATATTTATACTAAAATATTACAAACCAGCTTGGACTCAGTTATGTTGCATAACTATTTTACCCTTACCCCTTTCATATGTGGCCACAGTGCAATTATATATAGCTAATTGAAAATGCTAATCTTGTCAAATTCAGGGGCACACAGGGTTAAAGCAGTAAAACGGCAATCCGTTTAGAGTCTTATCTCTCACAGGAGTGAACTCCATGATTAATCCTTAATATTCTTCTGGGATTTGGTGAATATCAGCAATTAAATTAACAACTACCAAGTTTGTGCAGCAAGTTTAAAATGAAGAAAGACTTTCATTTTTCTTGAGTTGCTACCTTAATTACACTCTTATTTTCAGCACTGCTTCGCTCTCATTACCAGAAGTCATACATTTGAGTAGGAAAGACTTTATCATGCCGCAGCTGTGACTGCGCTGCAAAAACACTGGAGTCACCAAGGCAAGCATGAAACTGCAAGCCCAACACAAAGACAGAAGAGCCCATTTTAATTGGTCAGGTCTGGGCTGGCAGCACACCCGGCGTCTGTGTTTTATGGGTTCCTGACATTTGCGTAAACACATTCACTCTGAGATGCGCCTACCAACCACGCTCTAATTTTCAAACCACGCACTGGCAAATGCTGCCAGCACAGTATGAGGATTCAAGTCTAATTCGTGCCACACAAAACAGTAAAAAAAAAAAAATGAACTCAAGTATTAAAAAAACAGTTGTAAAAGCTAAGGGGAGAGCACACTGACTGGTTTGGCTGGCGATGATATTTGTAGATAAATGCCACTTCCCTGGAGGTTACTTTCCGTACTAAATTATTAGCAAAGCTCCAATGAGCTTTCTCAAACCCACTAATACTACAAAATGCCTCTACACTCACCTGGCAACAACATTTGTTGTTGTTTGCAAACCATCTCTATTTGCAGTATTTCTGATATGAAGGAATTTTCTGGTAACATTCTCATTTTATAAACATGAAAAAAATATATATTTAAATCACACCTCCAAATACAAAATGAACCTAATTGCATTCTAATTTACCAACATACAGTACGGTGAAGCCTCATTCTTGTTCATAAAATTGAACAGTTGCCCCAACCTGAAGTTTATCTGTGCAAAGTAATTGATAATTACTGTCAAAATGGGTTAAATGTTGGGAACCACAGAAAAAAAAACAACTTTATTATTTTAATGTTTTATGTCTGGCATCCACACAGTATACCATATGTAAACAGACAGACAAAAATGTAGTAAAAAATTAATAAATAAATTCCCACAAACAACAAACAAAAAATGAATGTAGGCGCCATCTGTTCACACTTTCCCCCCCTCACAGACATTTTATGATTTTAAAGCAGTTAAAAACATCCAGTTTACTAAATGTATTATTCATTTTCTTTGAATGCAACCAGTTCATTCAAACATTCAAATATTCCTTTGCATCTCATGTGTGTCTTGTACACTGCATCAGTCCCTCTGTTTTTTGCTACATGTGGTCAGCTGTTAACTGCTGAAAACTTAAGAATAGTTTTGTCAGTTTTAAAAAAGTATAACAGAAATGGTTTTGGTATAAAATCCTCTCAGAACACACTGACCTTTCTCACCAGAATATCAAACAGAAGGAAGCCCTTGAACCAGCATTCTAACACTTGACAGAGTTGTGTTTTCAGCAATACATTTTGCACAGTTTCTTTCTGAGAAGATTGCACACAAAAAAATCCAAGGAAATAATTACAAAGAAACAATAATAATATGCTTAAGTATATTCCTCACAAGAAATCTCAGAGGCTTATATGGTTAAAATGAATGGTGAACATTCATTCAAGATAAGAATTCCTATTTAGCCACAGTGTATTTCAATAAAACGCAAACTAACCTGAGCTGGATCAACGCCGTTGGATCCACATTATGCTGTCCTGTGTGGATCAACAGCACTGGAGCCACATCACAATATCTGGAGTGCATCAGCACCACTGGATCCAGATTTCACCATACTGAGTGGAACAGCACCACTGGACCCAGACTGCACTGTCCTGAGTAAATCATGACCACTGAATCCACATTACAGTGTCCTGAGAGGATGAACACCACTGGATCCTCACCACACTGTCCTGAGTAGATGAACACCACTACATCCAGAGCACACTGCCCAGAGTGACTCAACACCACTGGATCCACATCACAATGTCTCGAGTGGATCAGCACCATTGGATCCACATCACACTGTCCTGAGAGAATATATGGCCTTTCCCCACTCTAGCTAACTTCCAATTGTCTTGCAGCACCAATGATTGCACTTATGTCAGACTCTCAGGAAACATGAAATACAGACTAGCAGTTCAATCCACTGAATTGCCCTCCATTTCTTTAAATGGATAATTATGGTACAGTAGCATTAATGTAATTCATCTAGATCAGGGGTCAGCAACTCGGAGCTCTGGAGCCACATGCAGCTCTTCCACCCCTCTGCAGTAGCATTACCTGTAATGGGAGAGAAGCCAAAATGGCTCTTTTCGAGTGTTTTGACAGTGAAGCTTGCAGAGCCCAACACAATTTCCATTAAATTCCCATGGCAAAATTGGGACTTTTTTTCCATAACTTAGAATGTTATTCTTTTTATTGAGTATTTGTGAGTTTTGGGCCATCAAACCAAAGGCATTTAGAAGATGACTGCCTATAATCATTATTGTATGCACAACCAACATACAACCATGTGTTCGTGTGCATGAATGTACTGAGGTTTGGATAGACCTCTCCAGAACATATCTTGTCTTATATGTCATTCTTACAGCCAAACAGCAATCATTAGCATGTATTCATTGCAATGGATACAGAGTAAACATTCTTCCACTCACATACATACACAGAACCTGGATAACTTTTATTGTGCAAGCGTTCAAGAATTCTGCTTCACACGGAGATGAGATAGGAGTTAGAAGGGTTTAAGCTGGCAAAAGCATACTTTTCCACACATGTGGAGTCAGTTAAACACCTCTCATTCAGGGCTGTCAGTCACCCCCTTTTCCTTCTCTACCTACGAGTGTGTCCGGGTAACAGAACAGTGCTAACGGCTTGTGCCGCTCTCATTAATTACTTCACACTTCTGTCACCAGCTCTTAAAATATTCCTTCTCACAGAGCACAGATCCATAATGTGAATATTAATACGACGACATGGGGAGAAAACAAGACGCTCATTGATCGGCATCACGCCAACGGCAGGTCCCAAAGGATGATGGGAAGTACACTGCAGCACGAGACATTGCTGTGCTGGGGTGTTTTTTTTTCCTTTTAATGACAAGCTGTTGGCATGTTTCAGCAAAGCCACGTCTTCTCGAGCTGAGCGTCTCACTGCCTACAGGGATGTTAGTGGAACCAGAGTCTGGCAAAGGGGCCCTCAGGGACCCCGACAGCTTCACAACAAAGAGACTCATCGTGACACAGTACTAAAAAAAAAAAAAAGTGTGCAAGCACACACACACACACACACACACACACACACACACACACACACACACACACACACACACACTCTCACTCGACTTGTCACAGGTCAGCAACCAAGCCTTCTCGTGGCTTGGCGTTCCAAATGCCAAATCCATTCATTATGAAAATGTTACACATTGATTTGTCACACAGCGTAAATGTCTAGCATAAGGGTAATGTTAAAATCAATGCAGCGTTGCTTCATTTACAACAGGAGAATCATCAATACCTTTCATCTGCGCTCACCTTGCAAGAACTGTTACGTTCTCCACTTTCGGTGGGAATTTCCTCCTGTACGGCTCAGCGACTTCATTATAAAAGCTGAAATAACATATGTCCTTTATATGTGCTATTTAAGTCAGGTGGCATATTTTTAAATCATGTTTTCTAATGATGAGCTAAAAGTTCCAACTATACAAATAACATGTGGTCTCCACAGCAACCACAGCCTTGCCAAGAGGAGTACAGTATAAAAAGAAAAACGTGTAGTGTTTATTTTACATTCAGTCATTTAAAGCTGCTCTAAAAAGGCCAAATATAGAGAGAAAACCACAGAGCCCAAGTGATAACATCTTCAGGAGGAAGTACACCATCTTTTTATACTTACAATTATTCATTTAGGAAACGCTTTAATGCAAAGCGACTTACAACATTTCACATACACATTACAGCAATACTGGTTCTCTGCATGTAACCCACCCCCCTGGGGGGGGGCAGTGGGCAGCCCCACACGGCACCCTGGGAGCTGGCGTTTGGGCGTCACGCTCAAGGACACACCTGGCAGCTGGGCTTCAAACGGGAAGACTTCATCATCCCAGTCTACCCATTGAGCCACCAGGCTGTATACTTTTTATATACATAACTTCAGAGCTAGGTAAATTTTTAATTTTATATTAAATTTAATATATAATATTCTATTTAACATATTAAATTAAATAGAATTCCACAAGTAGTTTAGGTAACAACAAAAGTCACACCCACCCAAACTGGGTAACATAAATCAGTGAACAATGATAATGTAATACCCAGTGTGTCTGTTTGCAGTTTATTCAGTAACTTGTTAGCGTGTGCGATGAAAAACTGGACTGACTTTTTCCTTTTTCTAAATAAACTGATCATTTCACAGACAGCCACATTAAGGACACATCAGTTCCTCTGAACAAACGTTTTTTACTTTAATAACAAAAAAATATATAACAACAACAATAAACTGCTGTGTCAGTATGCCAGCGTGTGAAGCGTAAGACAATGTGTTGTAGGAAGTTCAACTCTTGCCTCAAAATGTACTTTTTAACATTAATGACAAAAATGTCAACATACTTTGTTTTCACAGAGGATGTCCCAAGGCAGGCGTGATCAATGGAGCAGTGTGGAATTATTATTTCAAACGATCCTTATCAATTCTGCTGTCCTTAAGGAGTGCTTAATGAAGATTTAAGCACCTCCAACACAGGACCTATTAGCCTTCTCATGCCAACAGTCAAGAAAATATGACAATGACATGACTTTTTAAAGGCAGAAGCATCACTAAAACACACAATGTGGTATCCATTTACCTCATCTTTCCATTTTCTCATTGAAAACAAGCAAATCTAAACAAATCAGGTTAAACCGTGAGCTCAGCCGACACATCACAGCCGTATTTTGTATAAAGTCAAACCCGTCCTCACCGTCCTCAGCAGTGTCCACCTTTGTCTTTTGTTTATTTGTTGAACCCTGTTGACATAAGAATAGTTACAGCACTGCTATAAATGTCAATTTTGTGGTGGCCTGAGAACTCATTACTTCAATAAAAATAAAAAAAAAAACGGATAGGATCGTGCAAATGCTGTTTAGGCAATTTAAAAAGTAGTAACGTAGTGTTCTGCAGGCAGCCTGATTAACTGCAGCTGAAGGCAGCCTAACGGCTGAGGCTGGACGTGTGGGCAAACTAAAACGCTCACATCACAAAACGAGTGCCGCTTCCTCTGTGCTTTTTGCACCAAACGCAGACGCCCTGTTCCGCTCATCGGACCGGCATCTGGCAATTACCCGAACATGGACAGACCCGCGTGGGAACGCGGCTTAATCCAGACCCCAGGACACCCAGCACGGCACAGCGGGCCTGTATCTTCCACACTGCAGAAATGAGAACTCTCTCATCCTTGTAGAAACCCCTTTCATACAATGGGTATTATCACTGATACTTTTCACTTCCCCTGATACATTCCATTTCCCAGCCTGTTCTTCCACTGCTGTCTGTCGGTCGATGGTTAAAGCTAAAAAAGGGCCTGTAGCTTTATATGGAGTAACTGTCGTACACCTCTGTGGGATCTACACAGTTAAAGTAGCTGCTGCCTTCCTAAGATCCATGTCCGCGTGTGTGTTTGTCCCTGTATGCTATGCCAAATGTCTTCTAATAAACATTAGTAGTTTGTCCAAACAAACTTTGTGAGCAAACTGACTAAAAACGTTGCAAACAGCATCCTTTTCCAATGTTCCCACGAGTCAACCTGCTACTGCACCACGCACACACCACGACGGTCAATAAATTCACACGTTTAACTACGTTCTTCTATCTTTAAAAGAGTGACGGCAGTGCCAAAATAATAAAACACTAAATCATATTTCAAGTGAGCGCAGGCAATTCTGAAGAAGCGTGCAAAGCTTTGTGCAAAGGTGATCTGACCCCATCTGTGCAACCAGCATCTCAAAACCCAACGTTAACATGGCCATTTAATCACGGGGAAAATCCTAGTTAAACAAGGTAGGCATCAGAAGCAACAGGCTATAAATCAGCTTCCTATGAGTCAAGTTCACAAGCAGCATGCACAGATAAACGAGGCCGATAGCAAACTTGCCGTGGACCTACTAATGCGCTGCACACGGGGATTATAAACGAGGGCGACCTCCAGAAATCAACCGAATAAACGGCTTTGGTCACTCCCTCCAAAAGGTGCCTCGGACTACCGAAAACAGCAGCTGCTCAAACGAGCCGGTGTGTAATTGGGCTAGGTTTCCAGGCGATGCGTCCCGTTAGTCCGTTCGCTCTGGTGACGAGTCTGAAGTGTCAGGGGCGCACAAATCAGCCCATTACTGGAGCGCCTACGTTTCGTTCGCTTTACTGATGGCGCACCGACGTAAACGGCTCTGACAAATGAATAATTCAGGTATCACTGGAGAAGTTTAACAGTTAATTTTAGGAAACTG
Organism: Chitala chitala; assembly: GCA_025773905.1. NCBI lineage: Eukaryota > Metazoa > Chordata > Actinopteri > Osteoglossiformes > Notopteridae > Chitala > Chitala chitala. The sequence goes on along the minus strand of JABJVR010000038.1, from coordinate 4,219,603 downwards.
CATAAGCCTGGGTAACATTTATTACACCGACACACCGAAGAGGCACGTACTCTGAGAGTGACCACCAAAGACTTTTGTAATGGCACCAGCATTACTGCAAATAACGTTTCCTCACATATAAAAAAGAAAATTATATCAGGACTATAAGTCAGGTATCAGTATAAAACCCTTCAGTTTAGCCTCTTAAAATAATTTGTTTATTTATGTATCACTACCTTACACATTTAAACTGTGGATGTCTTATAGTACTTTCAGAAGCAAAGTGGTTATAAAAAGGTTATACATTAATCATGAATCATATTTGATGTATTGCCCTGCCTCTGATAACAGACAGAAGGGTCAGCAGTCTTGTGCAGTAATGGAGTACTGCTTCCGGCCTTCTTTTAGTTTAAAGAACCATTAGCTACCATGCCTCCCATAGCAAGTGCTGAAAGCTAATGGTTTGGCACTTTAAATGCATTTGCTTTGCAGTGCATGTCAACAGAAAACCTAAGCATGTGACATCAGCATTTCAGCATCTAGAAATATACAGAGAGCAAAAAAATTTATTCAGAAATACCAATCAATCAGAGTGAAAAAATACACTGCTCAAAGCCAGCCAAAATTTCACGGATGACAACGTAGAGTTGTTCGTCTACCTTAGTGTGAACACAGCTGTTCTGGTTTGCCCAGTGCAACGCTAAAGGAAACAAATAATAAAAATCCTCTAATTGCATCACTGACATTACAAAATTTTCCATACAGAGCAACTTACGATGTCAGTGAAAGTCATATTTCCAAATATAAACCTTATTATCCATTTTCATCCTGAATTATTAGTGTTTCCCAACATCACATTAATTCCAAGCGAAACTCTTATGATCTTTCATGTCTCTCTTTTTTCCCCTTTGACTTTCATTTTTGCTTTGGAAAAAGTGTCGTTGCATAATAATTTCATGCTTCTTTTTCTTAAGAATGTTTTGTGGGAATCAAAATTCAACAGATGTGCCCAACGTCACTCCACAGCGCGGCAGTGTAAAAGTGACACACAGAATGTTGACAAAATGACAGATTTGAGATGCCTTCCACGTAAGAGGCAGTGTTTGTGAAAGGCGTGCACCTCTCTCTGTGAAGTAATCATACTAACCAAAGCCAGCCTTACACCAATGTTAGTCACGTTGTCAACTATGAATGTTGTTATTTAGCAAACCATTAATGTATTATCCACTGATAATGTTCTTATCATGACAACTTGTAGAAAAATTAACACAGCTCATTAGTTAAAACCGATAACAGTAATATTTGTATTCTACCTCTATGTCACCATTACAACCCTTGTGCTCACCATTTTAAAGTGTAATTTGACTACATTGCATCCTGTATGGTCCATTTGTTAATAATGCTAATGACATCCAAGCACTGGTGTTTAGAACAGTGGGCATAGTTATTTAAGTATGGCTTAACTACACAGTTTCTTGAGTAGGGAAAAGAGGGCAGTTTGGCGTTTGGTCACTGAATTCTTAATTCATATTTAAAAACTCCACATTAATAAGTCCATCTTAAATTATTTAACTGCAACATTCCAAGGAGATCCATGCAAAAGCCAGTGTTACTCTGTGACATAAACAATCTCTCTGTAACAAGCACATTTGTGGAAGTAACAAAAAACATAAAACTGGTCTGGTTTAATAATAATAATTCTGTCTGCTCGGATTACACTAAACTTAAATATCAATAAAAAGTTATGCCATTGTTATGTACAATCAGAGTAGATATGAAAACTCAAAACCCAGTAGAGGGCACATACTGAGGAACACTGAGTTAGTGTTGCCAGTCACACTGCGGCGAAGTGCATTCTTATGGAGCGAATGCTACACCACACATACATAGCACAATACACGTCTCCCTGACACAGAAGCCTGAACACAGAGACGTTACTGAGCAGAACTTCAGCTGAGCTGAACACGATCACACATGCTCTGAGGACGTGCCGCACACCTGCCGCATGGCTGTCCCGCTCGTGGGTACAGCACTCATGCAGGAGTGACTGCCAACACAGCTGCACCAGGTGTGTGTGGGTTTCTGAACGCTTTTGGAGCTGAGTGCAGTCGGATTGCAGGACTCACAGGCACAGGTGCCATGGAGAGCAGCGCTGTTTACCGCTGTTTGTGTAAAAAAAAATTATAAAATACAAAATTTAACTGCAGGTCTGCAGTAGAGTGAAAGATGTACAGTTCAGCATAGCACTATTGTGCTCCCTTCCTGGCGGCTGCAGGAGGAAGTGGAATTCCGTCATCATCATTATCGTCAATAACAATAAGAAAACACCAACAACAAACTGCAAGTGTTGTAGGAAACTTGCTTTATATAGGTATCACAACAGCTGCATTTTAACTGATGAGCACAAATTCATTAAAATCCAACATTTTAAACCATGCTAAAATGCATCATTAAATTCAATCTCCGCACTCAAACATGTCCTACAAAAGCATCATAAAGCCACAAACACGTAGAATGGAGGCAAACGAAAAGAAAGCAGCGTGCTTATGATGGCTTAATAAAAACAAAAAAAAACCTGATAAAATTTTAAAGCTGACAGCAAAGAATGAGCAGTATACAAAACTCAAACATAGTTTCCTACAAGCACAAATGTATTGCCTCACATCCAACCACGGCACCCAGTAAAACCTCTTTGAACACAGCGGGTAGCCGAATCAAAAAGAGTCCAACAGAGCGCTCGCTCTCACCAAATCAGAAATTACTCATTTTCCTTTCCATACCCAACAATGAAACAGAACAAGAGACAGATAAGGAGACTTATGTAAACACGATTCCTAGAACTGTACAGTACTGTATGTGAAACCTGCAGGAATCTACATGGACATCTTTAAGGTTTGACTGAGAAAAGTTTTTAAGTTCTGAAAATAACTATTAAATTATGAGGGAAGTGTGGAAATGTTAAATTTATATATCAGTCCAGCTTTAGGTCAGATTTCCCTCTAGTTCTTTATTGGGTACATTAAATTCAACTTCCATCTTCAAAGCACTATACCATTTTGGTAGGCATTTACTGGTCATACCTAAGTATTATGTTATTGACACTCCAGCTATTCTCTACAGATGTCCAATTTCTTGTGTACATGTGCAAATTTAACACACACACACACACACACACACACCATGAATTTACGTGATGTTTTGAAATGAATCTTCTTTATCCTTAAAGCTTAATCTTCTTTCAAAAGTATCCAAATAAAGAGAAAATATTATGGTACAAAACAATAAAACTGTGTCATTATGCCATTATGTCACTCAGTCTTGACAACAAAAAAAATCCACCAAAATCCCAGCTGTCTGCAATGTTTTGTCAAAGGAAAAAAAAGAGAAAAAATGAAGAACAATTTTTTCTTTTGGTTTGTTTTTTTTCCCAGTGCCCGTCTGTGTGGGGATAGCACCTTAAATCATTCTGGACACATTAGCATGTAATTAGCCGCAGTGACTGATGCTCAGTGCATTCCTAGCCATTTGCTGCATATTTGGACACATGCGCGCACACACTCGCGTACACAAATGCACATGACAAACGGATATAAACTCTACGTACCCACAAATACATCATCATCTTGAGCAAGCTGCAGACTGTTTCCAGTGGTGAACTCAAGTCTCCTGACTTTAGCCAGCTCTTCAGCTAAAATATTCAAATCACTCTGAAAGTCCTCTTGTTTTGCTCTTTGACGCTTCGTGGTTTTTTGTGAGAGGAAAATAGATGATTATTAGGATGACACTTGAGCAGCGGCGTGGGAAAAATGCTCCGAGCTGTCCTTTCTTCCTTTTCTCCCTCCCTTCTCCCACTCTCCCTTCTGCGCCTCGCGCTGACAATCCTTTGCTTAGGTAACAATTCTTGACGTGTCTGTTTAACAAGCAGATCTGTGAGCCAAAGCAGTCAACTAGAACTGTGCAGGAAAAAGTAAGGGAGAGGGGGTGGGGGGGAGCAAGGGGTGCGTGTGTGTGTGTGTGTGTGTGTGTGTGTGTGTGTGTGTGCGCGCGCGCGTGTGTGTGTGTTGGGGGGGCACTCACTCACTGTCTCTCACACACATGCGCGCGCACACGTAAACACAGCACACACAGATTCTCACACACTTGCACACAGCAGCGTATGGCAGATCTTGAGGAATGAGGAGGTGGAGTTCCCGTCTAGAATGTGCAGCAATTTTTAAAACAGAAATTAGGTGACAAACAAATGAGTGACAATTAAGAACGGTACTCTTCCAGGTGTATCTGGGTACAGAAGCCACCTGTCCTGGTGCTTTACAAAAGATGCCAAGCACACACCATGCCATGCTATGTCATGGCAACTGAAAAGGACGGATAAGGTAAACACGCAGAAAGCTTAAAAAAAAAAAAGACATAAAAAAAACATAGAAAGTAGAGGACGAGTAGCTGTAACGGCAAGCGAGTGCGATGAGGTGCTCTAAATGCCCCAGTTTATCTCTTTAAAAGCACTCCAGATAAAAGTCTCACCCTCTCAGGTCATGGCCCTGCCCACCCACCTCCAGCGTCACTCTCCTACAGCCCTGTGCTGACTCTCACACACAGCACAACCAGAATGTCCCATGACTGAGCTCCATGCACCTATCTCCAGGGTGTCGGTACTGGTCCGTTATGGGCTACTGGTTCACTGCAGTCAGTGGTCCCTCCTTACACTGAGTGCTGGAGAGTTCCTGTTTGCTCATTTACTCTCTCAGGCTTTCACCCCTTCAATATTTTCTTAGTAACAGCATTGTACATTGCAGTCTCATGCTATACAAATATACAGTATTATAAAAGACGGAGATCTCAAGGGACACAAATAATACTCTGTGCATTTGGCATCTGTCATTAATGTTTCATGTATCAAGCAATCTGGCAGCATTTGCTTAGTGCTGCAAGGGCGTTTGTATTGGAACAGAGCACAATTTCACCCTGTCCGGTCAGAAACGTGCAAATAAGAGCCATGTCTACAAGCCTGCCCAGACTACAGCAAAATTACACAAAAAAAAGAAGAAAAAAAAATAAAAAAAGACAAACATTCTCCCTATCTCTACCTCCCCATCTCACCTCACACATTCTCAAGTAAGACAATGTACTGAATACGCAGTGTAACAACGAGTCTCTTGCATAATCAACAAATCAAAGCCCAGTGCAAAGCATGTATTAAATGATTCCAACTGGAAACATGTTTCTGAATGAGTGTTCAAGACAAACTTTGAGCACACATGTGCAGGACCATTACTGAAACACAGTTCATACGTACTAATAACTTGGACAAACCTGATTCTACATTGCACACAAAATCCTGCTTCTAATTTTTCTTTTTGTAAGACTTTGTCACATGGTTTTCAAAGTGTTAGCCTCACAGGAACATTACATACAATGGGCTGACAGGAAAGCATGTTGATCCATTAGTCAACTGCTTAACATATTCAGAAAAGTATCTAAGGTAGCCTTAGACACAAGGCAGGGGATACCCTAGGCAGGGCGTCAACATATCACAGAGTGCATGCATGCACGCGCACACACACACACACACACACACACACGTACGTATGTAAAGGGCAATTTTGATTGTGTATTCCAACTAACCAGTATATCAGCAAATCAAAGCCCAGTGCAAAGGATATACAACATCACAACCCCTTTTCAGTTCAAAACATGTTTCTGAATGAGTGTTATAAAGACCCACCATGTCCCATGGGAGAAAACGGAGAACCAAGGAGAAAACCCACACATGCACAGAGAGAATATGGACACTCCACACACACACACACACACACACACACACACACACACACACACACACACACACACACACACACACACAC
>JABJVR010000038.1:4193566-4213663 GCA_025773905.1 Chitala chitala | reverse complement strand
ACCAAGCACAGGGAGAACATGCAAACTCCACGCACACAGACCCAAGGCGGGAACTGAACCCCAGGCCTGGAGGTGCGTGGCGACAGTGCTAACCACCACGCCACCGTGCCGCCATTTTTTGTTTTATTTTACATTTAATTCAAAATTATGTAGAACTGTTGTAACATCACTTCTTTACAACTGTTAGTTAGCTGTTGGTACTATGTTGTATTTAACAATTGGCACACTGAAGAGGTGCAGACACTTTCATACTGCTAAACAAGGCAGATCTGATTCATTACATGCAAGTAATGCCGCACACTCTTTTTTCACAAGATATCATAATTTCAATTTAAAATTATTTTGATATAGCACTTTTCACAACAAGTTGTCTAAAATTGCTTTACAGAAAGAAATTTTAAACATGTCATTGCTTTTAAGGGTCTGTTTATTTACACACTCCGAGTTAAGCTGTGCTTTTTTCTGAGCAATACTGTGGACACAACTGGGGCAGGGCTGGCACACCATTTGGGTACTGTATGTGTGTCTAAGAGTGCAATTGACAGATCACCTTGGGTAGCCTGGCATTCTCTGTGGCCACACGTCCTAGATGAATCAACACACCCTGCACTTCACTTTTTTATACTGTTCATGCCTCCATCACTGTCTACTAGTGGTGCTCCTGTTCACCTGGATTACGGTACTACCACTGGCACCTTTCTTTACCAAAGTCTGCCCTCTGCAATCTGACTGTCCCCTGTTGGAGAAGGGGTGGGGTGGCTAATGAATATGTTAGCACTCTATCCCCATGATTCTACCTTAAACTTTAAATGTGGCACAAATCTCTCTTTGTCTTGCCTAGCTTCGCTGGTGTGCTGTGTTTCACTGAGTTGTTCTCACTTTTAGTTTCACTGTAGTCTGAGATTATATTTCAGTTAGGAAATCCAGGTGGAGTAACACTAGCAGCCCCACTGTAGCCAGATAAGTGGTTGGAAAATGACTGAATTATAATAATAATAATAATAACAATAATAATAATAACATTCTAATTAGAACAGTAATTGAACAGGGTTTCTTAGCAGGTTGAGGTAGGTTCGTTGCTCTATAGTGAAAATTCTAAAGTTAGGGAAGGGTAGTTATGCAAAGTATACAGGCATACCCATAATGAATCTGTCACTGACGGAAAGCGGGAATTTTCTGTTATTCAGACTAAACAGTACTGAAAAGTGCTTTAATTCCACACCATGACAGTGTGGGACTAAAAAATGAACTGAGCCAAATTTTTGCCTGTGAAGACGCGGCCGTCAGTACTCAAGCCGGTTTAAATAAAAAACAGCGGCTAACAGTAAATGGCAGGTCTGACAGCAGGAGGACGTACACACCCTGGATGGCACATCCGCCTGGGCAACTGTCACTCGCACAGGCAGCCCAACTTTTGAGGAGGACACTGCTAGAATAATGGCAAAGCAAAGCTGAAAGTGAATCCGTGGTACTTAAAGCGTGTGCAGCAGCCAGATAAAACTCCAGAAAATGCCGTGATCCCTATATTCTTCCTCCCTGGCATGGATGACTGCCAGCTGAGTAGAAGATTCTAGCGAGTCCCCAAAGGTAACATTAGCTCCGCAGTAGCTGCTTGCAGATTTTCCTGATGGACGGTGCGGGAAAGTGCGAGGACACAGCCTCTTTTTAGGCGCATGTCCCCGAGTGCATTTCCCCAGGCCTCATGCTCATCTGTCACACGCGAGGCGCACAGAAGTGGCTCCGAGGCCGACATCCCACAAGATGCCCACGGCGCGGAGCCGCATTCAGAAAGATCCACAAAACAAAAGACTAAGCTGCAGCAAGTCACAACATACGAAAATCACTAGTCTAACTGTAGCCCTGCCAGCATATATAGCAATCGTTTCAGTCCAGTAATGTAACAGGTAAAAAATGTTATGAAAACCAACAAACTGAACAATTTAAAATGTTTTAATGTGTTAACAGATTAGTTAATTTGATGCCTTTCTCACTAATGAGGTCTGTCCTGTAAATCTGTTTTTTTTTTCCCAGCAATAAAAAGTTCTGTGAAATATTATGTACATTTTCAAGGACTGAAAGTCTAAATTTCATGTTATATACATTTGTTCGATCACGTTTACCAGTGTTTTTTTAAACCAAAGGATTTTCTTCAATTCAGTTCTGCATTCAGGCAGTAAAGGCTGGACACGACCAGAATACTTGTTTAAAAAGTCATTTGTTATATATTCTCCAATGCCAGCAACTGCAGTGAATACTATAATTGCGCCGTCAATGCTCTGACATTTTCATTGTTTGACTGCGTAATTACATAGTGACCTAATTCCGCCAACAAAGGCAGCGGGCGATGTTTATTGAGAGGTGGCCTCTCAGTACAGCCCTGGAACAGAACGCGAACCAGTCCGCAAGGGCAGCGGTCACGCGCTTCGCGCGCACGTCAGAAAAGACTGAAGGGCATCTCAAAGGGCTGTTTTAACAAACCATACTCTTCCGTCATTTTGGACAGAGACAAGCCTTTGTAGCAGGGCTGACGGGAGGATGGAGAGAGAAATTTGGAGGTATTTACGCTGCAGATCCAAACTGGCAGAAAGTTCATTTTCTCACTTGCGCCACAACTGGAATTCTGAGTTATGGGGGCGCATTACTATAAGTCCCCATTTACAACAAATTATTTTAATGCTCCTACAGTTCAAGGTTTATCCACTCCACGAAAAACATCAGTATTTTATATTTGTGTTGTGTTCGTTAGCTTTCATCTGTCTTTCGCTTGTCTTAATGGTTGATGAAAGTGGTGTGTTTTGAAACACTCGAGCGTGTTAGATGTTAGCCAGATCACTTTGAAAAGTAGTTCTCCCGGGTGAGTTAAAACGCGCGCGTTTAGTTCACCTTGGATGACGCGTCGCTCGCGGATAAAATTGGCGCGATTATCATTCTGAGTTGAGATTCACTGATGGCGACATTCCACGCGGCGGGGAAGAGCGTGCAGAAAAAGACCTCGGAGGCTCTGAAATTGACTTTGCTACTACTGCTGTAGTCATACTTTTCTGGACAATACTTGTAAAGTTTTAATCCTTCTCATCTGTCAATAACCTCTGCATGTTTAAGTCAGTAGGAGTGCATGGGGATGTCACGATAAATCTCGCTCTCATCTTCGGATTTATTTGTCAGTGTAAGAGAAATTAAACCACCATGGATTAAAGGCTAATGCTGCACTCTATCTTACGCATCAGAAGTAAAGAAAAAATGTAAACCATAGGTTTAAATCAGCGTTAGTCTTGCTTTTTTTATTGCATCTTAAACAGAGAACTGGAATAAAATAATGTCTCAGGTACATTCTATAATCTTATGTAAATACAATTACACGTTGGTAGGATCAAATTTACCATAAACTCTCCTACGTCATGACCAAGAATGAAATCACACGAGGTTCAGATGTTGACATTTTTGTGCCATATTTTACAGGTTAAAATTCAGACAGAAGTGCATGCCTGTGGTTGGCCTGATATCCCCAAGCATGTCTGTCTTCAAGGTGCTCCAGTTCCCTCACTGGTCTTCTGCCCAGTGAAACCATTCAGGTCATGTGTACATTATCAGACAGAAAACAAAAATAATCACATCTCTCGAATCCAGGTTTACTTAATTTTTGCCAAAAATATTTCACACAATAGTGTAATTGGTGTTTGTACAGCCTTCCACATCCAGGTTTTTCACAAGACTGTATGTAACATAAATTTCACCTGGTACAGACACTGATACACCTTTCTGAATGTTTACATTTAATATATAGTAATATTAACATGATATACTATATACAAAAACCCCAAGTGTATTAATGAAGACACTTTTTGTTTGGGGAAAAAAACCCAAAGTAGTTACGGTCCCAAAGCAGAAATGAAATAGATGTCCATTTCACCAAGATATGCACCATTCATGAGCACAGAATAGTCTAACAGCACCATCTGGTGTTAAGTCTATATTGTTATACTGCAGTTATATTTGGTTATAGTTATAATAGTTATAGCTAAATATGTAAACATTTAACATAATTTCTGCTTGAAGAGATTGCACTTTTTGCCAATGACAATATTAATTTAAAAAACTGATATTTACATAGCAATTTAAAGACGTGTTTGTGTGCATTTCGCTGGCAATGATTAGAAGGAAAAATTGTTTCCAATTACAAAGCGTCCAGCTGTATGCTGTCATCAGCCCTGTAGCCAATTATGACTGCATTGGTCCAGGTGCAGCCTAGGAAGCGAACGACGAAGGACTGTGTTGAACCTGGCTCACCTTGTTTTTGTCAGGACAGTGAGGTCCACCTTGGGATCAAACAACAGCACCACATGCGCAAAGTGAAGGATATAGGGATGTGAACAGCTTAACAGGGATAGCAGGCCATCCCAAACCACTCACACCAGCATCTACAGTACGGAGGACCAAATCCTCACACCTGAACAATCACTCTTTGTCAGGAGACATTTCAGCATGACACACCTAAAACCAGATGCCAAGCCACCTTAGTGCCACCCTCTGGGTCTGCCTAGGAGGCCAGAAGGACGGGATGGTACGCATCCACAAACAGCATCGCCAACGTCACACAGAGAAAGCAGGCTATTGTGAAAGATCACAGAAAGTCAAGCAGATGCCACATCTCTCATGTGGCAACAATGAACAGTAATTTCACACTAATCATGTTAAAAGGCTGGCACAAGCTGGGCAGGCACTGAACACTTCACACACAGCCGAGGGTTCCCTGCACTGTATATGTGACTGTCATATGCTGGAAGGAAATGGAAAAGGGTTCTCAGCATCCATGTCCCTACTCTATCTACACACAATGTGGACCATTTCAAAGGTTGCACAGTCACGCTGGTGACCTAGCATCACAAGCCAAAGACATAAAGCAGGGTGATGACACAAAGGTATAAAAGGGAGCCTCTACTCACTGTGCTGTTGTCTTTATCTATGCAGCTGTTACAGCCAGCTTTAGGATCCTAAAAGAAAAGCAGGTAAGCGTTAGAGCACTGGGAAATCATTTTATCTGCAAGCCGTCTTCCAGAATAATCACAGCACTCGGGAAAAATACCTGTCTTTAGGTGATACAATTTCAGACGCGTTGCTGAAAACCTCAGTTCAAGATTATTGCTGCAACCACAATACAACTACAATTTCTTAATTACCTTTTTTTTCCTCCACCTAAAAACCTATTTTTCTCCCATATCAGAAATTTAGTCTGATGTACCCATGGTTTATAATTAACTGTCACAAACACACCCAAACTGTGCCGAGATAAACATTTTACTCCCAGTTCAGGTTGGGCAGAGACATAGCAAGGAGGACTACAGTCAGAAGTGTCTCACTATTCCATAAGCACATTGCTTCTTCCTCTTCATCATTATGTTGAATATATCTGTAAGGCACTGTTTGCGCCCCTGCTTAGTTTAGTCATTGTTAATATTTGTTTTCTGTTTTATTAATGATTAAGGTAACTTTAAGTGTCAGATCTGGTTTATTCATTTTCCAGTTTACCGCCACAGGTTCAAATCTGGCTCTCAGTGTGTGGAGACTGCATTTTCTCCTTGTGCATAAATGGGTTTCCTACCGGTTCTCCAGTTTCCTCCTAAAGCACCAAAGACATGCTGATTAGGTAGACCAGACAGTCCAAATTACTGTGTGTGGTGCCCTCTCTAGGTGTCCCCTGCTCTGCTGCCTGGGATACGGTCCAGGCCACCTGTGACCCTGAACAGGATAAGCATTTAGGTAATGGATGGATAAACTGTTCTATTGTTTTTTTGTGTAACCTTTGTGACGTTTTATTTTTAGCAGTGTATGCATGTTAATAAAGAGCGATTTAATTCTTGTTCTGCTCTACTTTTACAGCAAATGGTGATTTCCCATAATTCGTGACATTTACACTGCATTATTGGGAAATATCACACATACTTATGAAAAGTAAGCAACACTTACACAAGATTAGTATGTTACATGTATGTCTGGGACTATTCGAAAGTCATTTCACAATAAAACTTGAGGTATAACAACTATTTCAAATAGAGATTTTTTTTTTTGTCCAGTTCTGTCAGGAGGCTCTTTAAACCCCAAAAAGCCTTTTTTCTTTAACACATTCATTTCATTTAAAAAGAATATCAAGCACCATTTGTAAGCATAAGCATTTTCCTTTTAATTAATTTGCTTATTAACAGCCCTGATGGAATTGAGTATTTGAGGGAAAAGCACTTTAAAACCCAAAGACTGTAATGGTTTGCTTTAATAAAAATAAAAAGAAGAGAGACAACCAGTCCAGGAAAATAAAACAGTTATGATTGTACAAAAACAGTATGAACACTGAATTGTGTGCAGGAGGTTAGACTGGCTCTAAGCGTACTCTCTGTCACTGTTAAACGTGTTTCACACCAGGCTTAAACACAGCCAGCTATGTGCATTGAGAGCATCCCTCACCTTTGTGTCCTTGTGAAATACACATAAAGGTTGTCAGTCCACATGACTTTAGTGCTGACATTTTCAAGTCATCTGAAGAACAAAGTCTGTCAGTGTCCCTCTTGGGTCCACAGAACCTATGGTGCACATGCCAAAAGTGTTGCTGAAATAGCACTGCCCACGTCATATGTACACACACATACAAGATCGTAGATGTCTTTACTTTCAGTCGGTCTACACTTAAGACCTCCGTCTTCCTCGTTTTCAACCACAGCTGGTCCTCTTATCTTAAAAAACAACAGTACTGCTTCTCACCAGAGTCCATGAACTTCCTATCTACCTTAAACCCATGCATTCTGGTGTCCTAAAGACATGGGACAGATGGGGAATACATCTGCCTAGGTCTGCACTTCTTCAAAATCACCACAAGCACTCTTCCTCTTCACAGTCACCCTCAACCTGCAGGCCACTCAGCTGTTAGCACAAAACAAAACCCTGCATTATGCCTTTGCAGCCCACTGACTGTCAAGGCAATAACAAACACACCAAGTACCATAGAAGTCAACACATCCAAACACGCTCAGACAGCAGTCAACACATCTAAATACATTCAGACAGAAGTCAAACGCATCAACGTGCACACAGAGAATGAGATAAAGTGCAAATATCACACTAAGCCAGAAGATGGCAGTGATAACAAAGGAAAAAAATTACACCAAACGACCACAAAATTCAAAGCCAATCTGGCACGGAATGCAAAAGTGATTACTCGTCTATTAGAAAGAAAACAGCTTGCTTGTCATTTTATAAGGGACGCGTGTTTGATTTACACGCTTTATGAAAATGTCGTGTCACATTGTCGGCGAGTTCAGCTGCGCAGTATTGAGCAGGTGCATTACTGCTTAACACCAGCGTGAGGTGAAGGTTCTGTTGCACATGAGCGTCAGGGTGCCAAGAGGGACGCCAGCACAATAAAATGACAAATGTGCGTCCAGGATCACGTGACTCATGTTCATACACACAGCATGGTAAGAAACATGCCTCGGGGCTCACAAACACATCACAGGCGTGTCTGCTGCTACATGGCCAGAAGCCTCAAACATGTGAACGATACCTTTTCAGCCTTGCGGGAAGAAGGTACCAAAATTAGAGCTGTTTGACTAATTAAAAAACAATCATCCAAACCTGAGTGTTGTTTTTAGGAACACAGAAATGCAAATGTATGCAATGCGAGTTGCCCTTGATACGCTCATCTCTGGAGAAAATAAGTTATGTGCAATGTAATTAATCTCCTGTTTGCTGACTTCCTGATCCAAATGCACACGGCACCCTTTTCTTACACATCCTAAGCATACAAGGTTATTTTTTTAAGTGGTGATCACAACAGTCCATTCATAACCCAAAGAAGTGAACACTCACATACACCTGTGCACACACACAGACACACACAAATCCTCCTTCCACAAAAACATAATAATGAAGACTAATAGTGGTATTATAGTTTCTAGTTACATGTAAATCTTTGCCAGAAGAATTCCTGAATTGTACCCAGTATTAAAACAGCATGTAATACTGCTGTAGGCAGACAACAGGGCTGTTGTTGGAGGTTTGCAAAGGCTGAAGTCCTACTCTATGCTGTCCAGGAATGGCTGTGAAGCTACAGTTTCTGGCTTAGGTAGTTGCTGCTGCATGCTCTTAATGTATGATTTGAATCACAGGTACTTGAAACGCTTGTACTGTCAGTAGCTGGACTCTGTTCAAGTTACCACTTTGAAGCCTGAGGACAGTCAGGCATTCGGTACCTTCCAGCTGCTCACCAGCAGAGCCAAATTCATGTTTTTTGCACTCAGCAATCCACCCCGCCCCTGTGAGAAAAACCTGTCACACTGCTGGAAGAGCAGAGACCTTGAAGTGGAATCCCCTTCGTTTATTCTTCCTCCAGCTGATGACGAGGAAATTGTTCACTAAATTTTTACACTTAGCACATCTCAGGAGCGAAAATAAATCACTTGTGGAACCTTGGAGCGAAAGGCATTGTGTGTCGGGCGGTGATTCACAGCGCTTAAAGGGATCGCGTTTCAGGAGCTCGGGCCTCACGTGGTAACAGACGTTGTCTTGGCCTCTTCCTGCCATCGACCTACTTACTGCTCGCTCCTTAGCCTAAATGATGCATCACTGAGAATGGTCGTACTGTCAGGGTACTGCTTAGCTCATAAGTACATTACAATAAGCAGCGATGCACACAACAGCCTTCTACGGCACATACCTTCAGCTGTGAGCACTTGCTGGAGAACATTATGTTTCGATCTGAACAGCATAGACATAAGCCAAAAATGCAGATCACACTCAGTGTGTGGATAAACATGCTAAAATACTGTTCAGTCTTTAGTCTTCTTACTGAAATACATGCTAAAAGTAGATATAAAATGAGGTCAATGATGTTCTAAAATTAATCTCATTTTTCCCTCCATTTCATTTTTTTGGGGAAAATGAAATGCATATAAGCAAAAATCAAGAGAGTTGGTATAATCCTTTTTAAGGTTCCTCTGTGTAAAGACCAACATTACTGAATTTTTTATTAAACCATAATGCTTTTAACCAATCTTTAAGTACTGGTCTTGTTAAAACAAATTCATAACTTCGGGTCTTAAAACGTAAAAACATATCAAAGACTAATCATGGTTCCATCTCTTCCTTCAAGGCAAATTGGAGATAAGTGGTTTGATACTTTTCCGCTCCCTTAATATACCAGAAATATGGATAAAGAACAAAATAAGATTATGTCCACGGAAATATTCCTGGCAGACTGCAGCTAAACACTTTCATTCTTCCACCCGAGAAATAAAACTCAAACAAAAACCACAGTAATGAAAATCAATCTCATTCTTCCGAGTAGCAAAAACAAGCAGATTTAAGTGGTCTTTTTGGAGAAAAGGTTTATCACAATGTCATTCAAACAATATGAGTAGGATTACGGCACAAAAAAAAAAAACCTGTGCCTGTCAAAATGCGATTTTAACATACACGTACGGAGGGGTGTCTGGTCTGCCTCACTAGCGTATTTGTGTTTTGTCATTTAGTCTAGCAGATGACAAGATAAAGACTCGCACTAAAAAGACAGGTGTGCCTGATATGAACCTAATTACTCTAACGGCCCCATTCTGTGACAACCAAAACAGAGCGTTTATCATTAAACCACGCTGAATGACAAGCTTGCGTAACTAGAAATTTAGTTTACCGACTAGGAAGCGCCAATAACACGTGTCGCTAATACGTGTGATAGAAATGACGATAATTCTGTGGCCGCAATTACATTTGTTAAACACACAAAACAATATACAGTAGCCCGCAGATTCGGTCGTTTTGCGAATCGCCATCGTTTAAAGCTGAAGAATGCGGTGCAGCTTTGCTCACTCTTGCGAGCTCTCACACGCTCATTAACTCTTCTTGTGACTTCTGGCCTTCGCCGGCGTTACTATAGCAACATACTTAAATCGCGCGTGCCGTTTAAATAACCTGAAGCGAGGCGCAGCTCGAGCCAACGGTTCTTGTGAAGTGGCGGAATTTTGGAGAAACAAACACACGCGATTTCAAACAACTTCAGAAGGGTTTCACCGAAATGGTTTTTCATTTCCATCATCTTCTGTCCACCAAAATGCAGTCAAATAAACGTACCAATGAATTAACTGCAACCTATTAAAATTATGTTAAGTTTAGAAATTCTATAGATAGTTTCAAAGTAATTTAAAATATAACGGCCATATTCAATGGGAAGAGGAGTCTGTACTACCGCACAGTTTTGTCACATTGTTGCCGTAGGTGGCAGATGTCAATCAAAATCAGATTAAGACACCATTTAAAATGTACAGAAGTCTCTTTACACCTCCCCCCCATTTTGCCTACAAAGAGCTTAATATTATTTTTAATGATTAAATCATATTGTCCTATGCAGTCAGTGTGACCTCCAAATATTTCAGTTTCCATATCAAGTTTCCACAGAGACCTGCTTAACCTCTTCACTGAAAAAGAAAAAACACAATTTCAGTGGGCAAAAAAATGCAGATCAGATACAAAACATACAAATACACAAACTAAATGGCTATTACAAAATTCCAATGCATAAGGCAATGAACAAGACCATATACCTATGCAGGAAAAGCTTTCTCTCACAGCTTGTAATGGATGAAGCTGGTGCAGTATAACCTGTCACACCAAAGCCGCGGCCTATGCAGACAAAAACAGCCCATAAAAACGTTTAATGAGCACAGACCCATTCTAGAGGCACGCGTTTCCACCAAACAGACAGCCTCGCACATCACGGATGCCGCACATCACGGATGCCGCAGCTGTAAACGAAAGAGAAAAGCACTTCAGCTCAGCACTGGGCACTGCTGGAGTGAAGAGTGAAGGTCACGAAGTGCCTTAGAACACAGACACTGAGCAGATATTATCAGTTTTGCTCCTCATTCGTTGCTGATCTCATTTCTGACACCACTTTACTCAATGTTAAAACAGTGGAGTACCAAGCCGTTCCCACTGCAGAGGCAGCACATGTTCAGGAATATGTACGCATGAAAACGACAGGACTACAAAGCAAAAGAATACAACAGTGGTGCAGAGCCAGAATCAAATGCACTCCATTTTCCCCCATAATTCACTGCTACACGGTTACCTGGGGAAATAAACTCGGTGCTTCATGTTAACGAATCATGCATTTGCAAACATTAATATCATCTTCTATGTAAAAATAGCTTTAAATAAACAAAAGCTGATCAGTAAATCAGCAGAAAATAGATACAGCCACGAGTCGTCCTTCAACCCCGGAGGGGGAGGTGGGGTGGGGGGGCACACTGCTTCAGACGTCAAACAGGGGCTGCCACGGGGCCCAGCGAGCACTCATCTCATCTCCGCAAATCCCGCTCAAGTGGAAAGAAGTGCCTTTGAGCAAATCGAGCCCAGGGGGACTCGCCTCGCACCAAGGCGAAGCCCTGCAGTGGTGTAACGCCGCAGGAGCGAGGAGAGGACCTTGTTTAATGACAGCCTCCTCACAGCACTTTCATCTGCCAGATGCACTGCCTCACATTCAAATTAAAAACTCCCCTCACTGAAGGTAGACGTTTTCTCCATTCCTCGCTCATTATCTTTCCTTGCTAAACTAATAAACAAATAAAACATCCCTTGTTTCTATTTCTGGAAACAAGGGGTTTGGGATTCCAAACCAAATCATTCCCAAAGCTACGCTCCCTGGAGAAAAAACAAGCACATAAACAGGCTAACCGTAGTTCACATTTAAAATCCATCTGACATCAAACATTTCTATTTATGGGTAACAATTCTAAGCCGCAGGAACCTAATCCAAACCAACCAAACCAAACACTGTACATATGCCAGAGGCATGGAAAAGTCTGCTTGCTTCACTATCCAAACTTAGCTCGTTGCAAGGCCAGCTTGTGCTGAATTTCATTAAATAAAGATGCATTCGAGTGACCTTGAAATGAGCGATTGCTAGGCAGAAGCAGCGTCTTAACCTTGTACACTGAAATCTAATGAAGAAGCTTGAATTCGGTATCTTAAAAGTGGCTAAATTACTTCAAACAGTTTCGTACGTGGATCTTGTGCACATTCGTAAAACACAAAATTACGTGCAACACACATGTGCCACAAAGCAACGCCACAGCATTTCAGACATTTCTCCGTGTGCGTGTCAGTCCACGTGTCCTGGCGCGTCCTGTTCGTTGCTCTTCCCTACAACTTTGTCACCACAGTCACGTGCACGTGTGGCTTTCTGGGGATAATGTTTCCAATTATTTCAAAAGAAGTCAAATAACCATTTTCCCCCCTCAGTAAGCTGACCAATTGGGTGTCTCCTACTGACACCAGCGGAAGAATCAAACTATGAATAATACATTAATTGAGCTCTTTAATTAGGGTGAAGGTGAACATGGAACAGCTGAGCCACATAATGACATGTCAGTCTCAGAATCTGTGACAGAAAGGGGATTTGAAATGTTTTCCCATCAAAACACACACACACACACACCACACAACACACGACTGGGCAAATTTTAACGCCCTGAATACAAAGGTTTACAGCGTGAATATGAAGGCTTATTCTGTTCTTCGCTCAGAAAAGAAAATGTCTTATTCTCTGAAATTTAAATGTTAGATACACAGATTACTGTTGTCCTAATGTACCCGAGAACAAAACAAGGTTACTGAAAGTGTGCATTATAATGCAAAATGGCATCATTGTACAATTCTGAAACCCCATTTCCTTTCTTGGTTTTGTTGTTTTTTTGGACAGTGTTAGCCACCAAGACACAACCATAATGAAGTTACAAAGGCCTTATCCCTGCCTGTTTTACCTGAGTTAACAAGTTCTTTGTTGTTTTCTATGTCCCCAATTTGCTACTTGTTTGCTTTCCAGCAGGAGGGACAGCTCACTGTTGAAGAATCTGAGGAGTCACATGACCCCTACCTGTTGCGAATCAATGGACTTATTATGTTGCTAATGTTGCCTTCCAGTAAATGGTGACACTCAGATTACACATTTAGGGATAACAACCTACTTCCTTCCACATCGCTAAGGCAAGAAGTTTGATTAAATTAAAAATAAATAATTATATTCAGTAGACATAGACTCAATCATCTAATTAAAGTGGCCAGATTTACCCAGAACTCCCATACTTCAATCTGTGATAATATAAAAATAAATCTATAAAACACAAATTCTGGAATGTGAAGGGTCTGATGAATACTGAAATCAAAACACTGAAATCAAAACAAAGCACAACTTGCTGCTGATGTTTTGACTGTCCTGTTTTCTTTTTACTTGTAATAAAAGAATAACCCAAATCATGGCTGTATACTATATGCCTATATGGAGAATTTAAGTTAAATACAATTTTTCAAATACAGATTTTAAGATATATTACCATGTAGAAGAAGCAAATACAGAAAAATGGAAACATGGAAAACAATATTAAAATGAAAGAGGAGGACTTCACAGGGAGACACTGCTAGGTAATGTGCATACCTGACTTGGCTACATTTCACTGTGTTTACATAAGCAAGAATGGGGAAAAAAAAACTTCTAATACAAACACCTCACTTCTCTGAACAATGAATCCGTACTGTGTTGGCATCTGCTCATCAAATAACAATGTGCTAGAAGCTTCCCTCCACACAGCGCCTGTCCGACTTTTTCAGGTCTTTTTTCAGGTGGAAATTTACCGCTCCACACATGACTGCAAAAGTGGAGCTAGTTACAACTTTAATCCTGACCAACATAAATATGTCCTTTACCAAATAATAACTTGTATGAGTGAAAAATGAATTTTGGCCTGAATCCATCTATATTTAAAATCTGCAACAGTCAAATAAACTATCAGACCAACCTGACAACCTCTAAATTAGAGATTGATTACAGGTTCATTTTGCACTGTCGATGACAGAACCAAATGCACATCTAATGCTTGGAATGCTATTTTGCAGTGCCCTGGGCAATTATAAACATGCATCATATTTTTGCTTGATTTTCAAACTACTTTTAGGTTTCTTCTGAAATGATTGCTGTAGCACCTACAACACTAAAGGCCTCCTGTTATTACTAATAACAAATAACAGTAATACTTGGCAGACTGAATGAAATACATTAAAGTTCATAAGGCAATGTAATGTTCGTAATGCAGTGTGAATGCTTTTAAGAGAAAAAGGTTATGTTCTTACAATAATAAAGATGGAAGTCATGAGAGATTTAGAGCTGCCATCAAACCCCCACCATTAAACTTGACTTCATTTTTACAAGGGCTAATTCTTGGTACCACAAACCCTGAGAGGAAAAAGTGCTCATTTTAATTTAAAATTTCATTCTTTTATTCACTAATAGACAAATAAACACATTCAGTGTATCATAAAAGAAAGATTTAAGTTAGTATACGCATTATCAAGCAAGCGAGTGCATTACAGCATTAGCACTTATTTGCAAAAACAGTTCTGTGCTTCATCCAGTGAAGGCTTTTGACACAGCATTGGTCAAGCTAGAGAGAAAAGTGGCCCTCGTCACCATTCATGCTCCAAACATGCATTTCTCACTGCTGAGAAGTTGGCCCCACGTGCAGACACGAACTTGCAGAGCAGACACACTAATCGAGCGAAAAATGCTGATCACCACTACTTCCTAGCATTAGCCCTCACTACTACAGGTTCTGCTGGACAGCAGAGACACCGTCACAACTGAAGGACACCAATGTGACTGAAGGACATCAATCAATGCGTTGCTCCATCTGTTGATGGACACACACACACACACACACACTACGGGCAATTTGGACACACCAACTAACCTAACCTGCATGTCTCTGGACTGTGGGAGGAAACCGGAGCACCCGGAGAAAACCCATGAAGCACAGGGAGAACATGCGAACTCCACGCACACAGGCCTGAGGCAGGAGCCAAACCCCAGACGCGGTGGTGCAAGGCAACAGTACTACCCACCATGCCACCGTGCCGCCCAAAAATGCCAATTACAGCTCCACAAATATGCTCTTTCAGCAGAAACATACTGTAACTGTTGCTCAGGACTTCAGTGCTCCGTTTCTGTTTGTCTGGGGTGCTTTAGGGCAAGTCAGAAGAAATTAATTATTAAAGGAAATACAAACAAAAAATCATTGCAGGTTTATTTATTGTGTTGTTTTTCCAGGTAATTAAAACAAATTAGAAAAATGGCTCTGTTCTTACCTTAACAGGTGAGAAGGCAGTCACACACATATATCAGAGTGAAACATCTTCACTCATAGTTGTTATGATCATTTATTAAATAATGTAAATTAATTCAAGGCGCATCATTGGCCTCCTTGTGCTGTCTCCGAATACACTGTCTTACCTTGATCTGATTTAAGCCATGTCTGACTGAGGGTGGTAATTATATTATCTCTAAACTATTAGATGGCACAACATGTAAATAAACGCCAAATTGAATTTCACGCAGAACAAGCGTAACAAGGCGCCTGTTCACTTTAATAAGGTGGTAATGGGTCCTTGAAGCAGGCTCAAAGGAAACAACTTACTGCTCTTAAAGTAAATGGTTTCTAGCATACTCTTCAACTACCTGTACAAAATAATTTGAAATATATGATGTACTGCAGCCTCATATGTAACACACAAATGCAATGAAGTTGCAAAGTTTCACCAGCCACAGCAGACTTTTCAGAAAATACAACACATAAGGTCAGCGTAAAAACGTGTTCAAAGGCATTCCATACAGATTTAGCACTTCGAAAACTACCCCTCACAGTCACATCATAGTGGGAAAATTAAAAGAAGGGACAGAATGACAGAAAAAGTTCCAGGATGTGTCCTGGGTGTATTCCTCCCCTGATGTGTCTGGAGTCGCCTGGCTCCGATGATGAATGTGAAAGAAAGAGTCACCTGTCACAAGATGTCTACAGACCGCGACTGTCAAGACAGCAGGAGAAAGCCACCGCTGGTCTGTCAGGTAGCATAAAGGCCCCGCCGGTCGAGAGGGCTGGCACCTGACACCGCCTGTCACAAGCAGCACACACTGCCTTCATTTGTGTGCAATGCGCCCATGCATGGCTCTCATTAAACTGCAGCAGTCTGAGGGGCTTGGAAATAGCTTTCAAGGCCGCACAGCTAACAATCCTGAACGCATACGCATGACTCGGGGGGCACCTCCTGTCTTCGTCGAAAGCTTTGATCGTCTTCAAGCGGGTGACACAAAACTTACAGGAAGGGCTCATGATTAACAAGGCTGAATGCAGGCAGGCAGACACCGTTTTCTTCATTCATTACCAACCCTCTGCACTCGCTGCCGGCACAAAAACGTGCTACCAGGAAGTGTTTTTCCTAGAAATGTCTCGCCGTGGCTCTGAGCTGTGTGCCACAGTGAGTACACAGGTCGAAAAGCACATCGCATGCAGGCTTAACGGCAGACCCAAGCGGGGCCCGGCACAGTGGCCCAGGGCGCTTTGACCCACCTCGTCAGAATCCAGAGCATCTGTCTACAGAAGCAGAGAGGGGGCTGCCTGGTTGTGACGCGGGCGCCCCCCTCCCACGGGGGGAAGGGAAGGGGGTGAAACTTTCATCCCTCTCCCGCTGCCTGCGGCTGTCGCCTGCCAAGCGAGGAGCCCTGCAAGCAGAAGACGCGTCGGCGCGTCGACACCGGGGGCGCGGTCCAGGATGCCTCCTCAGATCCAGCGCCTGATTTGACCTGTCCCCCACCAGCTTCAGGACCGCCTGAAACCATAACACTATCAAAAGGCATTCAAGAGCACACGTCACTCGCTAAACAATCCCTGCGTTATCGCTACACTGCAGCCAAAGCTGCACTTCTACACTGCGCCCGCAGGAGAGTCACGTGAAGCAGCTCAGCTCTCATGCCTTCAAATATGGTAATATGCCCTTAAATATGACAGTTCACTAGAACACCGTAAAGTTGACTTTCAAAACAATGCCGTTATTCCCAAAATGAAAATGAGCCCATTTATGAGACGCATTATGGGAAGCTGCACAAATTCATTCGTAATTTGTCATAGTTATCTCCTCTACTGATAACTAGGCAATGAGAATACTTTCACGAGAAAATGGATATCCTGGAGGGAAAAAAAACTTCCTGCCTAAGAGCTCTTATCTAAAAAGATGCTCACTCATTTTTATGCAAAAAGGACACCTTTCTAACCTACCAGCTCCATTTTAAAAAATCCATTTGCATCTCTGCTGTCACATTCTTAACACCGAGTTTGGAAGGTCAATGTTGAGTTACTCAAGTGTTTAACCGATCAGTAATAGAGATGACCCTGAATAAAATCATACGTGGAACACTACCTTAAACGCCATCATTTATCACTCACCTGTGCTCCTGAATAATTTATGTGTGAAGAAATATTACATCGAAGGGAAGAACCATTTCTTATCTTCCACACAAATGTAAGCTCTTAATAAAAAAGGACTTAAACACACACTTCCCTGTTATTGTTCTCATATTCCATTACATCTTCCACACTCACTCAATTTCATGGCACTGCAGTACAACCAGAAAACAGTGGTATTCAAGATAATTACAATATATATTTCCACAAATACAGTACATTTGCCCAATGCCCTTCACATATCCAACGTGTTATCACATATGTAACTCAAGCAAAGACCAGTAATCTAGGAAGGTTACACACTGAATATGGAGGTGAGCATGTTGGCACTTCAAAAAACCTCAGGCTGATCTGGTAATAGGAACGAAAAAGTAAAAAAAACGCAACCACTTTAGCAATCGTCCAAAACCACATCCCTCCATAAACTGCATATAAATTCAGGGCTCGTGGGAGCATCATGGAGCCTCTGCAAACCCCCGAGCCCTGATCCATTAGACCGGACCTGAAAAAGCAGCACGCTGGAAATGTGTTCACGGAGACACTTTGTAAACATGCTCAAAAATCACAACACAGTTGCGACACTGGAAATACAAGTGGACGTTTCTGCAGCAAGCAAGACAAAAATTCACGTAACTAAAACCCGAGGTGACACCTGGCTTCGTGCACACATCCTGGGCCAAGCACAAGCCGTCTGTCCCTCTGAGCCGAGGCTCTTGCGCTGCTATCAGGGACCGGACCGGGTGTCACGTTGTGTTCATTCTGTGAACTGTACGAATGCATTATCCCTGACTGAAATAGCATAATTGAAAGCCCTCTCAAACCCAGTTCACCTCTTGCTGCTTGTTCTTCTAAGATGCTGACATTAATGAGCGTGCACACGTAGCACTAACTGACCTTAATGGCAGTCCCCTCTGTAGCAGGTGCCTGGCCTTGCTCTCTTAATGACCTTTGATAAATCACCACCTTTTCAACAAACACCTCCGCGCCAGGCCATGGGTCATACATTTCATACAGTCCTCTTCACACAGAGAAAGGCCTATTTTTCATTTTCGAAATGACCTCTGAGCTCTGCAGTATGGCTAACAGTGGTGCACATTAATACTCAGCAGGTACAAAACCGCTAATCTCTCTTTCCTTATGGCCTCACGGCCGCATCAGTTGGTTCCATTCGAACATCTGCACATTTGAGTTTATCGCCTTGGTTCATTCCAGTTCAGGAGCCAGCAGTTCGAACGCTCTGAAAGGCATTCTCGAAATGTTAAGTGCAGTGATAAAATTCTCAATAATATCACCCAGATTAAGCTCACCTACAGCAAATTCCTTTGATATGAAGAGGAAGAACAGGATGGGAAGGATTTACAGTGCACACAGGAAAACACAGGATTACACAGTCAAACAGCACGGTACAGTCAAGCACAGAACTGTACACAGTCAAACAGCACTGCACACAGGTGTACATAGTACTGTACACAGAAAAACACAGTACAGAGGCAAACACAGCACTACATACAGGCAAACACAGCACTGTACACAGGCAATCAGCACTGCATACAGGCAAACACAGCACTGTACAGAAGCAAACACAGCGCTGCATACAGGCAGAGGCGCAGTTTGTCAAAAGGCAAGGCAGGCAGCTGCTTGGGGCCCCCAAGCCACTAGATGGCGAACGAGAGCTGACAAACTTTAAAATGATGACAAACACTGGTTAGAGGGGGCCCCCAGTGAATTTTTTGCTTGGGGCCCCAACAGACTCTAGAATCACCTCTGCATACAGGCAAACACAGCACTGTACAGAAGCAAACACAGCACTGTACACAGGCAAACAGCACTACATACAGACAAACACAGCACTGTACAGAAGCAAACACAGTAAAACACAGCAAAACACACTACAGACTATGCATCCTTAATAAATCACAGACCAGCTTCCAGTTTCCAAATTGGGGATGTACAGAAAACACTCCATGACCAGGGAACAAACAAGAAACCGAAGATCACAGCTTGTGAACACACAAGGCCTCCACAGTGTGTTTTTGTTCTTATTACACTGTCGCTGAAGACAATGAGAACAACTGTAATTACAGTCACTTTCCTGTCTGTATTTTGTCTGGCTGATTGCAGTGGTACAAGCTCAACAGCAGGGTATGGGCTACATCTTCCTGTAAGACAGTAAGAGCTCTATGCAGGAGTAAAATGGCTTAACCCTTTATGAAAGGCTCTTGAGATGACATTATGCCATGAAACAGGATATGGGCAGAAACAACGGCGTCAACCCGACGACACTTCAGCAGTTCAAACTAAAGTCAACAAGTACTTTTGATCCAAACAGCATTGAGTGTGTATCAATTCAAGTCCAAATAACCTCTAACAATAAAATGTCAACAAAAAAGAATATAAAGCAAAATAAACAGGAGATGTAAAATGATAACATGACTACTTCTGGAACGTACAAATGGCCTCTTGTAAAGTGTTCACTTAATTCCATCTCTGCTGGACAGGACACAGTTTCACAGCATTAAAACCAGTCACCTGTTGGACAGAACACCCACTTCTATACTGTTGACTCCAGCACTACTGACTTAACACCAGATGCCTGACTGACAGCAAACCAGTTTCTGCATTATTGCACTTGTTAAAAATTTCCTACAGTTCAAGCACAGTCAGGCAATAAGAATGGGCTGTGCATTCACAGTCAAGCAATAAGAATGGGCTGTGCATTCACAGTCAGACAATAAGAATGGGCTGTGCATTCACAGTCAGGCAATAAGAATGG
>JABJVR010000038.1:4179360-4193466 GCA_025773905.1 Chitala chitala | reverse complement strand
CATTCACAGTCAGGCAATAAGAATGGGCTGTGCATTCACAGTCAGGCAATAAGAATGGGCTGTGCATTCACAGTCAGGCAATACAAATGGGCTGTGTGATCAGGGAGGAAGTGGGCCAAAAAGAAGTCAGCTGTGTGTTCAGGGAGGAAATGTGCCAGAAAGCAGTCAGCTGTGTGTTCAGGGAGGAAATGTGCCAGAAAGCAGTCAGCTGTGTGTTCAGGGAGGAACTGTGCCAGAAAGCAGTCAGCTGTGTGTTCAGGGATGGGCTATGTCTGAAAAGAATCAGCTGTGTGTTCAAAGAGGGTTTGTGCTTGACAGCAGCCAGGTGTCTTCTGGGACAGAGAGAGCACAGTCCCGGTAACCTGATGTACTACTTGCAAGAGCAAAGACGCATAAAGGCAAATGCCCACGCACTCACACACACTTACACACACACAGCGCTAGTAAAGGGCTCAGCCAGGCTGGAAGCATTACCCAAGGCTGGATACAGGACACAAAGGCATGACAAGAACAAACCGTCTGCATTATAGCGTCTCAGCAAAACAGCAATTTCCACCATCCACTCGGTACATCCCTGCCCTCAATCTGTTCACAGCCTTAATGGCTGAACAGTCCCCAGTGTGTCAACTCTCCAGAGAGCCATGCCATTTTCAAAAAATTACACAAAACAGGCAGCAGATAATACAACAATGTACGTCCACGTAGCCACATTAGCAGACAAACACACGTGGGACTGCACTCCTGCTGATGACTAAGACTTTCTGATGGTGTCTGTCAGACATAATTGTACTAGATTATTTTTCCAAGACTTGAAAGCAATTATAATTTTAAATCACTTTTTTGTCTGCAACGAACCTCTATACTTCTATTATTCCTGCTTTTTTGACTAATGCTTTCCAACCTGCTGACTTAACACATCCTCATGGACATTACACAACACTACCTTTGGTTTCTTTTACTGGACTCATCTGCGCCCAACAGCAATAGGTGTATGAACTGCACGGTGTCCTGGAAAGGTGTCATTATGGAGACTCTTCTGCTCTCCTGACTCTAGTCATAATTGTACCATCAAGGTGTTAAGGCCAGAACACTTAAGGGTGGAGAGCAGAAGGTTGGGAAATCACAAAAGATTAGGATCTTCTCTTATGGAAAATATGACCTCTCTGAATTCTGCACGTTGCAAATAGACACATAAATGCAGTCAAATACAGACTATGAGGAAGATGTACCATTTAGAATGTATAGTTCAAGCCATTTCTCCAAAGCATAAATATAGATTAACGTAGGCGGAGAAAATAAATAAGTCCAACCAAAAATTATTTCCATATTGCTCCTATTTATTTATTTTTTAAACATTATTATTTTTTCACAAAAATAGCAGTTGTTGTTAATGTCATTATGTCGCTGGATCTCTGCTTCTTCGTGTTGACTGGTGGGCGTGTTGCAGTCATCTGAGCTAGGGTAGAGATTTTCACCATTCTACCACTGATATCTGATTTCCCCACATCTTTTCAAGGCAGCACACCCAGAGACGTTTCACCCAGAGACGTTTCTCCCATGTCAGACAGACTGGTGAAATGTCACCCGTCAGTAGTGCGGGAACAGGCTAAGTGACTTTCTGCTGATTCAGTCTGCACATCACCTTGTAATCCAGCAAATCAGAGAGCCAAGTGCTTTAGGCAGTCAAAATGGTGAATCTTGGGAAATATGTTCAGTCTTAAGGATGGTGTGTCCTGGAAAATTAGATCAGGTACAGAGGATGATGAAACGTGGGAAACATGTTTAGGTAGTGAGGACAGTAGATCCTGGGAAATGTGTTCAGGCAGTGAGGACAGTATGTCCTGGGAAATGTGTCCAGGCAGTGAGGACAGTATGTCCTGGGAAATATGTTCAGGCAGTGAGGACAGTATGTCCTGGGAAATGTGTTCAGGCAGTGAGGAAGGTAAATCCTGGGAAATGTGTTTAGGTAATGAGGAGAGTAGGTCCTAGGAAACGTGTTCAGGAAAAAGTTAAAACCTAATCTGAGTTTCTCCTACACACTTGGCACTCAAAAATATATTCAGTGCCACACACTTCTCTGTACACACTCTTTAACACATCACAAAGAACTTTAAACACTGAATGGCCTACGCAATATATAGTAGATGTATGCACACGACATACCAAAACATTAATAAAGATAGGTTAAAGAATTTTCTGAGTCAAATCGGGATCAAACAACAGTTACCTTTGAAAAATCATCATCAAAATGTGTTTTCCTACAGAGGTACCCAGGCTTTGCCATGGGAGATCACGCCACACTTAGCAGCACATCATGCTGACTATTTCTGAAGATGCATTAAATGTATGTGCATTTGAACAGTTGCTTTTTAAAAAGTCTAACAGTGAGTAAGAAGGCAGGATAGACAGGACAACAAACACACAGTGTTAATCAGAAAGTCGTTTTAAAAATGGATTAAATGTCACATTAACATTGGAAGCCTGAATCTGAGTGATGATTTTAAAATCTTACTTGTAGCAAAAACAAACTTTCACACACACACATACATACACACACACACACACACACACACACACACACACACACACACACACACACACACACACACTGCCACATACATTCATGCATGCACATTCACACGCGCATACACACATTTCTGTGCTTTTGAGTTTAAAATATTTAGTGGTTTAAGGCACTGGCATTTTGACATGCACTGAGAAACAAAATTTGGGGGAAACCAATAATCCCTCAAGGCTTATGAACAAACAGTGAATGTGTAAGGAAAAGCTGTTGGATGGGTGTTGATCTTAAACATGCAGCAGTGAGGGAAAATGTCAGACTGTGTGACTTTGGGCACTGAGATATCCCATTATTATTACAATGAAGTAAACACACTGAGATACCAACTGATCCTCAGTGTAAGGTCGGAGTACTTTGATATTATTATTACAGTGAGGGTGATACACTGAGATACCACTTGATCTTCAGAGTAAGGTCGGAGTACTGTAATATTAAATTATTACAATGAGGTTGACACACTGAGACACCAACTGATCCTCAGAGTAAGGTCGGAGTACTATGATATGTGCAAGTTGGATTTCACTGTATAATTTCAGAGGACTTTAAACGGGCCTTTCAGAGGACCTGTGTCTATTTTGTTTAGGCTGTGTAGTTGGCCACAGGATCCATGGATCCTTTCCCTTATCAAACTTCTGACTCTATTGTGTTCAGAGCAGAAGATCTGGGAGGGGCAGATGTGTTAGAAGTGAACTTTCTTCTTTTATACCTAATAATATGAGAGTGTTGATTTAAACTAGCTAATTTAAGCGATTAATTAATTTGAAGTAGTATGCTTTTATGTAATATTTTATGTTTCTATTTATTGTTCTTATTTATCTGTATTTCCCATTACTATATGAATTTGTTAAATCAATTATAATCAATTTGTAATTCTATATGGAAAAATTTGCATTTCTATTATTAATATCAGACACTGATCATTCTATTATAATATTTCATATGAATCTGAATTATGCATTGTAGTTTTGCATTTATTACAGCATTTATAATTAATTTAGATCAGGGGTCTGCAACCTTCCCTATCAAAACAGCCATTTTTAGCCCCTTTCCCATTACAGGGATGCTACTGCAGAGGAGTGGAAAAGCTGCATGTGGCTTCAGAGCCAACAGTCACAGACCCCTGATTTAGATTATTTCTTATGTGACCTGTTTCAGTGGTGAAGTATATATGTTAAAGGTTGTCTGTGTGAAGAGGATACGGGCCCTGCAATTGTGGGGATTTGTAGATCTTACACTAAGAGACTGAGTTTTAGCTAAAGACCAACAATATGGAAGTCAAACTGACCTGAGAGGTTGCTTAGGATGAGTATTAACCTATAGCAAATGTCAAAAACAGGTTACTGACCAATTAAATATTTCCACCTCAATTTTTATTACACGTTTTATTACATCTTCCCTACATACACCCAATTTCAAGGGTCCATCCCTACACTTTTAAAGCCAAGAGAATATCGTTCAGGGAACATATCATGACTTCTTTGTTTGGGATATTAGGCAGAGTGCTGCCAATTTGGCCATAAATGTATTTCAGAAACTTCATCCTGCCTTGTGATTAATTGCATTGTTGGGTGTTGAAGTTTCTTCCATAGACACCGCATTATTATTAAAGTTAACACACTGAGATACCAATTGATCTTCAGAATAAGTCTGGTTAGCTTACAAAAATTGTAACCTAATGTAGGTTAACATTTTGTTATTACTATAAAGTTTCACCACTGATATACTACCTTTAAAATTAAATTACACCACCAGCATACCAGCTAACTCAGACCTGGGAATTGTACGGCCCTCGGGCCACATCCGGCCCTTTGCCTGTCCCTGACCGGTCCGTGGTAAGTCATTGGGAAATTAGGAATTGAACAAAAATAGTGCACTTTATGCAACCTCGCTGCTTTTATTGTGAAGGGGACAGCTTTTTTTTCTTCTTCAATTTACGCACGTTTGGGCCGGTGCGCGCACCTGCGAGCATTAGCAAGTTGCTGGTGAACAACCGTTTACGAGAGATGCTAGCTGGCTGTTAGCCCTCAAACATGTCAGCTCCTGTTAAAAAAAGAAAGGTTGATGCTGAATGTAGAGTTTTTAACAAGACATGGACTTCAAATTATTTATTTACAGAAATCAAAGGTAAAGCCGTGTGCTTAGTGTGTGGAGATCAGGTTGCTGTGTTTAAGGATTACAATTTGAATCGCCATTACAATGCGGTGATTAGACTACAAGCAGAATAGGAGCTGCACTTTGTATAAAGTTAATTTAATGCTGGTCTTTGAAATACTGCAAAATGCACATTTTGGTCAAAATTGTTCTTGTCATCGTTAATTAAATGATGATTTGATGTTGGCTTTTATACCATGCCTGTTTTATATTTTCATTGCCCAATCGTAATATCTACTCTTACCTGTAGAAGTTTATCCAAACTATACAATTTAAAGCTTTTTTATAGAGTGATTAAATGAATATCAAGCAGAACTGAGTTCAGTCTATTGGCTGGAGCCATCCACAACAGTCCCAGTCTCTTATGTGGCCCCTTGGCAAAATTAATTGCCCACCCCTGAGCTAACTGTTACATTAAAGTGACATTAGTATACAAGTTGGCTATTAAAGTTACTTCCCTCATATACCAGCTGGGTATTAAACTGAAGTTGCACCATTGGTAAAACCACTGGTCTCTGGTATGTTTCTATATCCAATGACTACTTTGTTCACCAGCAATCAAGTCGACAATCACTGTCGACTGCTAGACTGATCTCCCCTCAGAAACAGACACTCCCGGTGAGGTTGAAGCTTACCCTATGACACCATAAACGACGCATTCCTTCAGCGTCAGGCAGGCACATCAGGATAAAAAGAGCTGTGGACTCACCACAGATCTGCTTCAGACAGCATCTGAGTCACAGGCATAAACTGACCTAGCATCCATCACCACACTTCTCAAGCCAAGAAGGATGGTCAGGACCTGTTCTTACATTAACATTTACAGTATAACATTGCACTGTCTACAACACCTTCAGAAACTGTTTCTTCTTGTACATCATCATAGGGTTGTGCAATATAAAAAAATTATATCAATAATATCAAAAAACAATATTTTCTGGGATTTTTCAGATAATGATGATTAGATGATATTTTTCATCTTTCAAAAGTCTTGTATTATACTAGATTGCTCTTAACAGGATACTAAGAGTTGCTTACTGATAATATTAGTTGAAACAACATATTTAAGGAAAACAGGTCTTATTTATTTACTTAGAACTCAAAACTCGAGCATTCAAGTATAAACAATACAAAAACATTGATATTACCAGTGCAAATATTATTCGATCTGTTCTGGAGTGCTGAGTCCCAAAACGTTTCATATTCTGCTTGTCTAGTTTAGTGGTTACTTCGCAGGTGGTGAAACAAGTTGGCTGTCAAGCTGTCTTTGACAGCGACCGATTTCCGACGTACTTTGCAGACTGCCATCTTTTCAGCAACATATGTCTTCTCAAAGCCAAACCATCTCCATGCTAGCGAATTTGAGCCATGTTTAGCTATTAAATCTGTTTACTTAGATTGTGAGGCTGGTGATGTCTCTATATCATCTCCTGGCACTGTTTGTTCACTCATTTTAAGTCGAGTCATGAATTTTTCCGCAAATATGCTTCTTTGACCTCTAGCACACGTGTAGGCCTACTGCACGGTGCATGACACAGCAAATGAGCAGACAAGGAGTTTTTTTGCACACGATAACGTGAACTTGCACATCATTAAGACAACAATTAAGATATTATTGTAGACAATACCAATCACACACACCTAGTCACCAGGTTACCAAACTCTTGACATGTACCGTGTATGTACTGTACTTTCAATCAAGACATCGTCACACTAATTTTTATATGAATTTACATCCTGTCCACATCACACTGCTCCCCTCACTTTACCACCAACAGGTTGTTTATCTAGCATAATATAAAATACCACAATGTTTTAGGGTATTTAATCTTCCTGTTTTATTATTCCTGTTCCCTATGGTAATGTGTTGCAGTATACAGTACATACCTTGTTTGTCATTACACAGTTTGTGTAGGAAGTAAGCTGTAGAAGTACAAGTATTTTACTGATTTTCTGAAAACTCTCACCTGAATATAAGATGAATGTGGACTTCTACAAAGACATCTAAAACTAACTTGTGTTATGTTCATAATGTCAACCTCTGAAAGGGTCACAAAACATCCTGACATGTGCAGTCAAACCACCTGTCTGGTGCAAGTGAGCTCACTGCAACTTTAAAGGGAATACCAGCATGTCTCCCAAGACAGAGAAAAATAATCAAGGCTGTACTGGAGCAACGAGGTGGACCTCATTCAGCACAACATGCGTCATGGGAAAAACAGCATCATTCCAGAATGTTTACAAATCCCGGACAACAGAGGTTCCACAGTGCGTTCATGACATCAGCAGTTTCATTTACATAATTAATTTTCTGTAATTCGTGCACAGACAAATAGTTCAACCATCCTCAGAATAATGGCAACCAGCTTGTTGTTAAAAGGCTTCATCTGTTAAGCATTACATTCCTCTGCTTTCCTTCATATGATTCCATTTTATTTTAATTTGTTTTTACTGCAGATGAGTCATTAAAACTGAAATCAAAAGCACACCAGGCAGTATGAGGCATTAGTGGACAAAAACTACAGAACCTGCACATTTCATAAAACAGAAGGGATGGTAATTTCTGAAGATGTGAACGACAACAGGACTAACAGACTTTTTGCACAAACAAAAGCGACCAGGGTCGGTCATGAAGTAAAATCTGGAGCACAGACACACACACTAAGAGAATGAACACGCAATGCTGATTTCATCAGTCTCGTTCCATATTAACACTCAAACAGTTCATAAACACAGGCACAAGTGTTAGTTAACTAAAGCAGTCATTTCCAAACATACATGCCGCTATATGCTTCTGTCATTAATGAAAGTGTTAATACAAATCACCATAGACAAATTTTTGACATTAAAAGTAAATGTGCATTTTTAGCCTTCCAGTAATTAATTAACTTACAATATTTGGTGTTCTTGTTCAGACAGGAATACCTACACACACAGTAAATAATGCCGACAAAAGCCAGCAGATAGCATTGTGGCAACGATAAAACATCACAAACAAGAGACACACAGACTGAAAGAACATCTAACCTGCTCAGTTGTTCGGTTGCATTCATCTTAATGATGGAAACACTGCACTGCTGTGGTTTCTCAGCGTTTGTACATGATCGGAATGCCATCTATATTGAGGATTGCAGGATTTGCGTAATCAACACCTCAGTGTGAAAGTACAAAAATAGGACAATTCTGATGGGTTTCACTGCTTTCATGCCACGAGCGGTGTCTGTTTTCAGATGAAAGCCTATTGATCTGGCCGCTTCAGTTTGAGAGATTGTTAATAAAAAATTTCATTTTGGATAAACGACACAAACTCATTAAAAAGATAATTGCTTAGAGGAGATATTTAAGCATAAGGAAGACTTTTTTAGCTAAAATTAATTATGGTTTATTACATTTAAGAGCTGATTTTGAGAGAATTAATAGAAGTAGTTGCTAAAAATAGATGTCTTGCAAAGAGACTATGCCACTTTTGCTTCTAAGTAAAAATAGTCTGATATTGAGAACAGCTTACTAAATGTAACTATTTTAAGATCATTTGGGTGAACTGAGGATCTGAATGGTTAGCATTTGGCCTCGTTTAAGATTTACAATTAGCGTGCGGCTCTGCACCATGACCTCTTGCTGGCCTACAGCTGACTAACTGATCACCGACAGTATTGTGTCCTTTCGTCTCCACACAAAGACACAGTCTCTCACAGATGTCTACATGTGTGCACACGTCTGTTCCAGTCACACAACACAGCCGTGGAGCAGTAAAGCGGATGCCAGCCACTGACACCACAAACTCCCTCTCCTGGACAGTTCAGGTGTGTGGCAGGCATGTGGCCGTTTCCGTCTAAGCACATGCCGGAGTACAAAACACAGTCAGTTATCACACAGGACGATGCCTGTCAGAGGACATAACACAGCTCATATGTTATCAATCTCTTGGGAAGTGTTAGGCCAGTCAAAGGGTATAGTAATGAGTCATCTTAAGTATTCACCACATAACAGCATGGCTTAATGGTGTCTGTGGCTCAATGGGTAGAACATCAGGGTGGGATGTGAACATTTGCTGGTTCAAATCCCAGGCCACCTGCCAGGTGCGTCCTTGAGCAAGACTCAAACATTAGCTCCCTGGGAGCTGTATGTGGCTGCCCACTGCTCACCCCAGGGGGATGGGCTAAGTGCAGAGAACCAATATCGCTGTAACATGTATGTGTAATGTTGTAAGTTGCTTTGTACAAAAGCATCTACTAAATGAATAAATGCAATGGAAAAAAACGTGTAAACTACACTGCAACCTAAACCAAATTCTTAATGTTAGTTCTGTCAGAGGGTGAAATCACACAAATGAAAGTCAAATAATAACATTTTCCCAGTTCACTGGTATCCCGTAAAAATACCAAATATAGTTTTCGCCAAAGAAACTATAAAATTATTTTTGCCAACAGTTACTAAGCAAAATGCTTCAGGGCAGTGTGGTTTACGTTGTGCGGATATTCTGAACAATACCCCATTCGTCAGCTCCTGTCCAAAACATCAGAAAGCCTTTAATCCGTGTTCCATTCTACAAGCAGTCAACATTTTATGCTTTTAAACGAAGGAAACTACGATAATTCGTTTTTCACGCAATGAGTCATGTTGGGATCAATGTATATTGCCCCCTGGTGGTAGAAAAAGTGAAAACATGGCATGCCAACAAGGGTCAAAAGACGACAACACTTTCAGTATGTTGTGGACAGCGCTGGTAGTATTACGCTTCACGGGCAGACTACGGCCTCCTGTGTTTGTACATACAAATATACACACACAGCACGACAACGCCAATATAAACGCACATCCTCAGTTCTCAAGGTTTTACCTTTTTGAAAAAATGAAACTACGTCATTGACTCTAGGCGATGAAACCATAACCAAGGGTTTCACACTCGTCCCGGTACACAAACTGCAATAAACAGTATATTATATATGCTATATATTTCATATTCACTTTAAATTAAAATGTACATTAATCTACATTTAATCCGCGTTTAATCTATATTAGACGCATAAAAACGATTGTTTCAGGTTTTCGTTGTGACAATAACGCTATTTTTAACAGTGCTACATAAATACGGACCTATAAATGCAAAGTAGAAGGAAAAGCTATAAATCAGCGAGGTTCTCATCACAGGTGAACCAAACAGTGTGTGTTGCGCGGCCGAGGTTTCCCTGTATTGTAACGCGTCTCTCACGCGCTAACACTAACATCTGTCTTAAAATTAATCATATGCTATGAATGAACCTTTATGATTAACAAGGCACGTCAAGGCGACTCAATAGCAATCTGTTGTTTTATCTAGCAAACATCCACATTGTATAGTCATTCTGATAATTTTTCTTAAAAAGGTAAGACCAGCAGTACAAATGTTCCTGTACGGGTTTTCATGCTAATTCTGAACAATAAAAAATAAGTGGGGGAATAAAATCGGATGGATTCATTTAATGCATACTGTATAATATATTCGTTTACGTTTAAATAGAGATCCTTAATTTGAAACAGTTAACTGGATATCTTCCGGGACAACACGGGACACCCTGTCCCTTTGAATACCTGCAGAGAACTACAGGGAGACAGATCCGAATAAAAATAAAACTACTTTCTACAACACTTTTATTCCATAGAGTAATCTTCATGTTTACGTTTTGCACGATGGTAAAATCACAACATTTTAATGTTCCCCACTTTTGTGTCAGAGCACAAGTCAATAGTGTACCATACGGCTAAATCAATTATATAAAAATACAACAGATAATGCTTTTATTGTCAGTATGAATACACAAAACATCATGATTTATGCTAATTAATATCGAAGTTACATTTACAACATTGTAAGAAATAGCTGAAAATAGCATCAAAAGTTATAATCACATTTCGAAACATCATCGCTTTTCTGTTTTAATCTCAGATTGCGATCTTTCATCCTTCTGAGATGCTCATAGTTTATATAAAAAGCAGGAAAACGAACGCAAGCGACAACTCGAGGAATGGTTGCTCTCACCAACATCCTAATAATGCAAGTTTTAATTTTAAAAAGGCAGTGAAATAAGCAAGCCTCTATAAACAAACACATGCAAAACTGTACATTTCAATGTGGACCATTATGCTAAACCCATCTGATCCTCTTGAAAACCACAGCTTCTCACATAGCAGAATGCAAGGCGTGCAATAACCTGCACCTGTCAAAAAAGCGCATCCGAGAATAACGCAGCCGACCACTTCCCAATCATTCCATAGTAATGCACACAAATCCCCCCAGCGTACAAATACAGAGAACGACAGCACCACCATCCCAGCCCTCGCTGTGTAAACACTAACCTTTTTCTATCGGAAAAGAAGGAAACACGCCAGCCGGAGTATTAACACAGTGGCGCATCGAAAGCATCCCACGTTCGTTTAAATTCATCCTCTTACAAACGCGCTTATTCTCCGTCCGCCCTAGCCCGTGCGCCTTACCTGAAGGGCATCTCCCACCACTGCAATTAGCTGCCAAGATTTCATTGTGGTCGAACAGCGCGGAAAAAAGAAAAGAGGGGAAAAAAACTAGAAAAAGTGCATCCTGTTCCTCAATCGAGGTAAAGCGAGCTCACAGAGAGAGAGGGAGAGAGAGGGAAAGAGAGGAACCATCAAGCAGACAGAGCGCAATGTAGTGGTAGCTAGAAGCGTGTCCACGTGCCGCCAATATAAATGACTACAGACATCTGTCGCCGTGTTTGCTTAGTCCATTTACTGTGACATTGCGTCCCCCTGCCTTTAACACCACCCCAGGAGTGCAGGTGCGCTCAAGCAGGGGGAGGGGAGGCTCATCTGCCTATATACCTCAGTGCATTAGTCTGTATCTACACCGCGAGTCCGTGCTGCCTTGGAACTGAGTCCAAATGAACGGATTAGTGAATTAACTCATTGAATCAATTCAAAGCAGTAAATGTGCAGAATCTACCGATTCTGTCATTAACAGGAGGGAGGGGATTCCTGTATCAGCGCTGGAGCAGTCGCACACCTGCCAACTAAACCGCACATACATGCATAACTGAAATACAAGAATATCGTCTCAATGTAATTAGTCAGGTCGTAATGTAAAATTTTATGGTTAAGCACAACATTACAGCATATTAATACTGAATTAAAGTGGAATAGCACATCAGACCCTTCGATAAATACCGTTATATCGAGGCGATGTTTTCAGAACTCCATAAACTAGCCTCTTGCTGTCTAATATGGCTAAAACCTGGACCGTTACAATGTTTGGATGTTGATCATAATCTGAAAATCAATGAGACCATAAACCCCAGTGTTTACTGAAAAAACGTGATGTGCAAACGTGATAGTTTTTTTTTTTTTTTTTTTTTTGCATCACCACAATTTTAAACTGATATGTATTGCCATTAAGCCAAAGCAAGATCATATGAAAAACAGTATCAGAAAAGGTAAATATTTTAGTGTAAATGTGTGTAGTGATGTGATTGTGTTCTAATCTAATATACAGATAGGCAATATAATGCTTGAAAATAAACTATATGTTGTACATACAGACAAACAAAATGGAAAGCGATGTGTAATGCATAATGCTTAATAAACACGTCTGATATGTAAAAATCTGTTTAGTGTTTATTTTATTTTCAGTAGTAAAAAAAAAAAAGATTTAAGGATCTATGCAATAGTATACATGTAAAACCCTCCTAAACACCCCCAACCCCACTCCTGCCCTCCTTCAACCACCCACACAAAAACACACATTTATGGTTCTTCCTCGCATCCCTTAGGCCACAGGTAGCCTTTGTACATCAGTGTGATAGAATCTGCCACTGCTCCGTCCCAGTGACAGTTTACATAAATTGGGTTAGCAGCCCCCACAGAGCCAGGCTGGGCACAGACAGACTATAAGTGTCACTGAGCACTCAGGCCTCTACTCTCCTGCAACCCTTCTGGTTCAAATAGCATGAGGTATGTCATTTAATACCGATCCTCCTGTCCCTGGCATGATGCTGCAATTCCTCAGTACTAAGGAAGCACAAACTGTATATTTTAAACATAGAAATACAATCAGTAATATGGTTGGATTGAAAATGCACCTGAGGGTATTAAAAATTACAGCAGCCTTATGTAAATGTTTATGTTTACTGTATTATTGGTGCTAAACTGAGAATGAATATACCCAGGAAAGCTATACTGTCAGTAGTTATCTGGCTGAAAGCTTTTGTTCATTTTACACATCTGCAAAATGTTTGTGTCACTCCAGTTATGTGGCTTCAGTGGCAGAATTCTGGCCTTCCATATGGGAGAACTGAGCTGAGACTGCAGCGTCTCTCACAGCTACGGTTAAACAGGCTCACTGCCATCTCAGTACCTCCAGAGAGCAGGGGCTGAGGAGGCAACTATACACTAAATCCTGCTCTCTGAGGTTCTCTGCTGTCAACAGCCTTCGGACATCTCAGTCCTGCCCTGGCTCCTCACCCAGTGAGCTCGAGAGTGGGGGCGTGAAGGCCGAGCAGCCCACACGCTTGTGCCCTGGAGAGGTCACTCCATACAAATATGGTGCATCAGCAGCATCTCTCAAGAGAAGTTTTGTTAACAACAACAAAACTGTGACGCAGCATGTCGAGACTGACCCACTGCTCCGTCTAGCTGCAAGGGCCAGTTTTGGTGGGTTTTATGTCGTTAATATCGACGATATCCTTATATGAATAAATTCATTGATGTGAATATAAGCTAGACTTTGATACCCTGACAGAAGCTACATCCTCCATCCCTATTCTTATGCTGTAAGGGATGGCCAAAGAGCCCCTTTAACAACTTGTCAATTCCTCAGAACTCCTGTTCAATGACCCAAATCAGACGGAACAGCCCTGCCACACTATCATTTGACGATCTGTTGGGACATCATGGTAATTGTGTTACTGAAGGAATCCTCACCTGCTAATTTATTAATTTTCTCCCAAATAAGGCATATGACAGTGCATGGACTGATGAATGTGACATCATCCACCAATTCCATACCCCTGCTTAACCAGACCGTTGAAAGTGACATCATCCATATAAATGTAAAGACTATTTAAACTTTTCAAATACAGTTTTAGTAAATATAATTTTTCAAATTGTATGTAATTTTGAAAACATTATTATATTCTACAGGCCTTCACATTGTAATATGTTTATTTTCAGTGTTGTTGACTGAATGTATCTTTTATATACAGTGTTTTGCAAAAGTGCTCATTCCTTAAAAATGCCCCAGATGTAGCTGAAATAAAAGGTATAGGCACATCTTAGCCATGTTATTATTATTATCCATCCATCCATTATCTTAACCGCTTATTCCTGGTGAGGGTCACGGGGAAACCTGGAGCCCATCCCAGAGC
>JABJVR010000038.1:4165073-4179260 GCA_025773905.1 Chitala chitala | reverse complement strand
CCTGTTTGATGCGATGTTTGAAAACAAATAAAAGCGTGAGTTTCACACAAGGAAAGCCGGCTGTACAGAAACGAACAATTGAATAATAAAATATCAATTCGAATAGTAAAAAGTTAAACGAATACTCGTTATTCAAATATTCGTCTGCATCCCTAGTTAACATCTATGAAAATAACTTCTAAGGGAAATTAGAATTCCAGCAAGGTCCTAAAAGTATGCAACAGTATATGCAACAGACAGAACAGCAGCATTAAATGTGCGTACTGTTTGTTACATATTCCCTTAAGCACCAAGTGGGCCAGCTGGTGTACCTCGCAGACGGTGCAATGGAAGCGCGTCTCCACGTGGCGCTTGCACTCGTTGCAGGTGTAGACGAAGCGGTCCTGGCTCTGGTTGTGCAGCTCCACCAACATGCACATGGTGCTCCACTTACAGCGCCGCAGCGACGAGAACTCCCAGTGCTTGTCACGTGCCAGTGTCAGGAAGCCGTCACGCCCGTCCATCAGGTCGCATGTCAGCAGCGGGTCTGGATCCAGGATGGGAGGCAGCGTGTTGATCACAGGTCCTGAGTACAGGTGAATCACAAAAAACACCTGGGGACGAGACAGCAGGCATCGCTTTGAGTTACGAGTGACCTGCCAACACAACTTCCAGCTCTGCTGCGCTACCTGTGCAGGTGCTATGTGCTCTGCTGTGTGTGAAATTTTTAAAACAGAAAACATACTTCCTTGTGCTTCTCCATGGTGGCATAAAGCTTCTGCGACAAGTCGCTGGCCACACTGGGCAGCCCGGCTTTCTTCTTGCTGGCTCGGCTTACGCTGCTCTTGCTCTTGTTGGTTTTCTTGCTGTTCTTCTTCTTGCCATTCTTGCTGTCTGCCTGGGTTCCCTGAGGCACGGTAAGAATGTATATTGAGAAGGAAATCGTGGTGCTTTTCTGTTGGCACAGGTTTACTGTGCTGTCCTCGGGGGGGGGGGGCTCTTCCACAACTCTGTTAAACGTGCAATACGTGTGCCATGCAAAAAAGCAAGACCAAAACACGCATGCTTATTACAGATGGGTATAAACTGAGTTAGAGTCTACTTATAAGTGCACTGCATGTTATTACAGTGTTTCTCAAACTTTTTGGTTTGGGTACTCTCTGCTGAAAGACTTTTTTCTGTCTAATACCCCTGATGCCTTTATGGGAATTTTGTAAATCTGTAAAGTTTTTCAAAGGAATTTGAGGCAACATAAAAATAATTTACTGTCAAATGCTGTAATTCAGTGAAGTATCCTGTGACGTTTTACTGAGTAGCCCCATTTCAGAACCACTGTGTTTTTACATAAAAAGTCAGCAGAAAAGCAAACAACCCTGCACACTCCACAAAAAAAAAAAAGTTAGTGTATTCAATCATGTTGCTTTCTGTATTTACTGCATTGAGTACGTAGCATCACGTCACCAAGTTAAGCCATGCATGTTACCAAGTCATGCCAGCTCAGCAGGATGGCAGCTCATGCCTTACTGCCAGTCTGTCAGCCTGGCATGGTATACTGTGGCAGGTGCCAGTGGAAAAACAAGATGGATGTATTCTCATGAGAGATACACTGCTAAATCTGAGAAAGACAACATGAGTAGGCCAGACCCAGGGGGCTGGTGGGAACTTGATATAATCTGACCTATTCCGTACCTCGGGTGTCTCACTAGATGATGTGCTCTCCTCCCGCTTCCGCTCCTCCTCCTGCTGCTCCAGCTCCTTGATGCTCTCCTCCAGCACATTGGGCCAGAAGTCACCTTCAAAGTAGGGGAGCTCATTGGCACCACTCAAACGGTCTTCTGTTGCCTGCTTGAAGATATCCTGTCAAGATACCCACAGAAACTAGTTAGTGTGAGTTTACTTTTAGTTAGACTTTTAAAAACTTGTTAGATGACATTTAAAGGTCCGTATTATCCAATACAATGACTGTACTCATTAGGGTCTGCTGACTTGAGGATACCTTGTAGTCATGGAGGATCCTCTCTGCAAATGCCTTGTCCAACATTTTTCTATACCACTCCTGCAGACGCTTGGGTTTAGGGATCTTCTGGTCAGGGGGGTGACAATGGAAGATATAATCATCTCCCTCACCTGGAGGACAGGCCCAGATATGACCTGTCACATACCTGCAGAAACAGTTCCACAAAATACTCCATTAGAAGGTGACGTTAGGCTTATTGCCATGACCTGACCATTAGTGATAACAATAACCACTGTGAACTCAGCAGCAGCCCGAATGACAGCTGCTAGAAGCCAGTTAAGAGGTAGAGCAATTTCCCCAGGGTTAAACAGAAACCATGTGCATATGTATATGGTCTACTAAATCCGGCAGTGTGTGTGCATGCACGTGTGAAGAGAACAATGTCAAACACTGAACAGATAATGCTGGACAGAGTGGGACACAGAGGGTCTGTACTGGCAGGAAAAGTTAACTTATACATGCTGTGCTCCAAAGCCTCATGTGATCTTCACAAGCACACACAGCAGGAGGAACAGGACGAAGAAACCTACCCAAGCTTTTTGACATATTCCAAATATCCAATGAGTATTTCGTGATACACTGCAGTTCGCAGTATCCGTGGTCTGAAGAAGTGAATACTGTCAAGGTATGATATATACACCCGTCTGCACAACAGAAACAAGAGTTACAAATTGAGTTATCTTTGTCTGGCTTCACAGGAGAGAAGAAAGGTGCATGTCTTCTTTGAGCCCATGTACTGGACTGTTACCTGGTGTTGGGAAATGGACACTCTGATCCGTACTCCTGGACGTGCATGCCAAAGAAGCACACGTCCACACCATCTACTTCCTCAAATGCAAAAAGTGCTTTGGTTCTGTAAGGGAAGCTGTCCACCATTTCACCAGTGTCCACAAATCTGCAGTGCAAACAAATATCCACTTATCAACAACCTCTGTACTGTAAAACAAAAAAGCACAGCACCATAATATACTGTCATTTCCCATTTAATTTTTTCCATATTAAAGACAAAATCGTGGGCCACAGTTTTAAGGTTCATCACTGAGCTGATGACACACATGCACATGCACATGCATGCACATGCACGCACGCACACATGCACACACACACACATGGATCTCTCACCTGGACTTCATACCAGGTCTGACTTCTGCTGTTTTGTCAGAGCTGGCGACCACTCGTATGAACACTTCACCGGCCTCTGGGTGGTTCTGCCTCTTCAAGTACTTGTTCACTCTGTCTTCTATATACATGCCCAGCCTAGTCATCTGCAACCCTGACAGCCAATTCAAAGTAAAGCCCAATGATACACACAGCTTTAAACAGAAAACCTGACTACAAAGCCATATCACATCTATTGGTCAAGACATAAAAAGGAACACAGATACGTTCACTTTCGAATATCCCACAAGCTAACTAGGGATGTTCCCAAACTGAAATAATGCTAAAAAATCTGATCCAAGCATACTTAACTCTTAGATTAAGCATTATGTAG
This sequence comes from Chitala chitala, assembly GCA_025773905.1. Classification (NCBI taxonomy): domain Eukaryota; kingdom Metazoa; phylum Chordata; class Actinopteri; order Osteoglossiformes; family Notopteridae; genus Chitala; species Chitala chitala. Next base: position 4,175,772 of record JABJVR010000038.1, on the reverse strand, counting down.
CCAAAAATGCTATTTTAATTATTTAGTTGCCATTCTGCCCTGCTTTGCTGTATCGGAACAACCTGCAACAGTGAGGGATGTTTTAGAAACCTAATCAGACTAAATGTCTTCTGTGTGGAACTATAAAGACACCCGAGGACATGAAGTGGCACAAACCACAAATATTATACCCCATTCTGATTGTTCTATGTGAAGTTCAGAGGGATTATGGTACGTGGTGTGCAAGGAGAAGAAAACCACTAACCATCGTTTAATTCCAGCAGAAACTGTGGACAGTCTCAAACTGTCATCTGTCACATTTGCAATGTCAGTGTTTCATGAGGCAACAGTAACAGTGCTGTTTAACAAAAACAATATGGGACAACTAAAAGAAAATCATAATTTAAAGCGTTTGCACGACTGAGAAAAAATCATACACAAAAAAAGAATGATTCATATAACTTGCCCACCAGTAGTACAAAATGTAGGTTGTCATCATTTTATGGAGCTGGAATTGTAGTTTGTTTAAAAAAAAAAAAAAAAGAACTGTGCTACCAAACACGTGTGTGTGTGTGTGTGTGTGTGTTGGGGGGCGGGGACCTAGTCATTGTCTAATTTCCCCCAAAGTCTGTAATTCTAAAAAATGCCACCACAAACATGCCATGAACGCTTTAAGTGACAAAGATGCTAAATCTGTCTTTAAATCACAACTGCACACTGCTTTATTTGGTTTGGTTCACTGTAATTAATACTGCTGCTGCTCTAGCACATGTCCTTGTGTTGGGTGGTGACTTGATAAAACGTGCTTCAATAAGACACGGACCTGCAGACAACCTAAGGGCTATAATTTACTGTCCACCCTTTTACATCTTGCTGCCTTTATTTCATCATCCTGTATGCTATGCACCTTATATGGAAATGAAAAGCACAGTTCAAACTGAATTAGCCTAATCTGCCACGTGTAGCTGCATGTGTCTGTACTATACTCGCCACAGTCGAAACACAGTGTAACGACATTACTATCTTTTCAAAACTTTCATTAATTCAAAAACAGACTTCTTTACAAATTTGTCACACCTCTTTAAAGTAATTGTCACTGCAGCCCTTTTTCTTTTTTAATTTTATATGAAAAGCTTTGAAAAAACTACTGTATTGATAAAAGTTTAAACTCCAACTGTAGGAAGCTCCCACAACTATTAATAAAAAAACAGACTTTTAGCAATGCTATAGCAACAAGACCAAGGAAAATGTGTGATGGTTCAATAATTAGTGCTTTGTTTTACTTCCCAAAGCTCAGAAAAACTGGTAAATGTGTTGTGTGTATTAGAGAGGTCTCTAAGGAGTGTAAGGGCCAACCAAGGTGATAGAGCAAACTTAACACATTCAAAGACAAACCCAGGAAAAGCAAAAGAACTGATTAGTATGCAGGATGGGATACAGAAAATGAATAACATAGATAAGAAACTTGAAAGTATCCCTAACCATACTGTAAAAGACAGTTCTGCATAAAAAACAACCTCACACTGCACAAACTTTGATCTTGCCTTGTATGACTGAAACTGTGAGAGAATTCTGTGGGGAGAAGACCAAGAGTACCGCAGTCAAAGACACTGTGAACATCGCATCTCAGTGTCAGAAGCTTTACGGTATTGACTTTGTCCTTCAAAGGCAGGAGTCAATGGAGTTATGAAATTGTTACACCTCGCATACTGTATGTCCTCTATTTATGTGAGAGAGATGTGCGGGAGTTTTTCATTATTCATCAATTCAATTCAATCTGTTTTTATACAGCGTCTTTCGCAACAACGTGCCTCAAAGCGCTTTACACAGAAAATTATAGATATGAAAGAATTAATACAAATGAATGGTGATGCATGTAGCAGGATGCTGGTAGTAAGTAACCAGCGAACATGGCAGGACGTTTTGTATTTTAAGCATTACTTTATTAATATGAAAGCAGTTCTCTGGAACTTTAGTCATGTCAGCTGGACTTCTTTCTCCTTTACGCAGAAACGTTTCGCCTGATAGGTGAAAAGGCTTCTTCAGCTTCATGGAAGTGGGGAAGATTCTGTCGCTATATACCTATCAGGGTAGCAGGCCACACCCAGTCCTGAATAGACTCATTAGTGTAAGAAAGGTGAGGTTAGAGTCATAAAGAATAGAGGGTCGTTACGTATGATGACCAGTGACTGAAATAAAGGGGTATTGTTATCCTGATGGATATGTGAAAAGGTGTTGATCTTCCTTGGGATGGATGAAATAGCAGCATGAAAAATAGGAGACAGGTTGTTTCTCAGCCCTCCTCCTCTGTTCAATGAAGCATTCTCCATGTGTACATAGATGGCTTCCTTCACTCCTTTCTCAAATCATCTATCCTCTCTGTCCAAAATGTGAACATTCTCATCCTCAAATGTGTGTCCTTTGTCCTTCAGATGGAGGTTGGTACATAGTACAATATACTTACTGTACAGCATGCTGTGTATGTACCAACATAGAAGGAGCAACTTATCAGGACCAGAATCGGCAGTCTACCTCCATCTGAAGGACAAAGGACACACATTTGAGGACGAGAATGTCCACATTTTGGTGTAGTTACTGTATTTAGTATAACCTTTGTGAATGTATGCTGAACACTAAAGTTAAACATACAAAAAAAATTTTGTAATTAAGTTATGTGAAGGATTTTTGACCCAAATTCTTGATTTCTGTCACCAACACTGTAGAGTGAGTATTTATTATATATTTGAGTATATAACTGTGCAGAACCTTTAGCACTCAGCACTGAAACCTGCACAAACACTTACTTCTGGCCACAAACTTGTTCTCTTTCCTTGTCTTACCAGACTTCTTCAAGCAGTTATCACAGACAAAGCTGGCAAGGGAGAAACAAGGAGAGGACCGGTGAACCCCAGGTAGCCACCTACTACACCACTGTCATCCTCAGCAGTGATACGTCACAACGCTCACCCTGAAGGCCAAATGACCTCGTAGTGCAGCACACATATTTGATGCATCTTGCGCCCACAGTCCTTACACTCAACAACACTGAAATGAGAGAGAGGAGTCAAACTTCAGTGGCATGCAGTGCAGGTGCCCCAAAGCCCACCCCTCCCATATTAGAAATGTAAAAGAGGCCAGTACTAAAAAACCATTACACAATGAGCAACACTGACAGCCAAAAGAGACACCCGAGCATACACGTGTGCCACTGCTGCTAATAGAGAAACACTCACGGCTCTGGGTCCAACATGTCGTTCTTCTTCTTCTCAAACTGCTCTTTTGATATCAGGCTGAATGAAAAGATCAAAAGGCAGCATATATGAATGGCCATGTATAAAACACACAAAGTGAATCAATTTCCTGTCAAAAGTTCAGGTGTGAAGTTCTAGGATGTGGAAACACGAGCAGTTAAACACAGACATAGGCAGAAACACTTACGTTTGTGGCTGCGTGGGGACATCACCCAGGGTGACACTGTCTCCCTGGATCTCACTGAAGCACTTCTCACAAAAGTGATACCTGTCAGCGACAAGGCCATGTTTGGGTGAGCTGGATGTCACGCAAGAGTTCACAGGCACAGCCACACAAGGGACAGCAGGATGAGAAAAACAGAGCAAAGCAGAGCATGGCAGCGAGGTGGGAGCACAGACAACAGAGCACACAGCAAAAGTAAAAGTGCATGTTAGCAATCACACGTAATATCAACATTACAGTCTTTCATGGAAACGTAATGATACTGGACAACTGCTGCAGTTATAAAATCTCAAAAGATGCCTTTAAAGTAGAGGTGGGGAAGTCCTGGAGGGCCACAGCTTCTAGTTTCAGCCATTTCATTCAATTTAATTTGACCACTATCTTAGATATCAACTATATCACTGCTTCTCCAGATTTGTCCTGATCATTAGCATCTGCATGTTTTTAGTTGTCCTAATTTATTGAGAGAAAACAGGAGGTACAAGGAAAGAAATTTAAAAGTGAGACTTGATGCATTAAGATCTATAACAAAAATATAAACCACACATTACAATGTACTGCAAAATCAGAGCAGGAAATGTCTGGACAATTAGGCATGGTGTTTAATTCAAACCAGTAATCCTTAATTGTACTCAAATTGTAAAAATTAATGAACAGCAGAAACAGATGCCAATGACAAAGAATGCTTAAGAAGCAGTGACTTAAGTGATTATTAACAAGGAATGGATTGAACTAACATTCGTACACAACAGCTCCAGAACCACGGCTGACATTCGTACACAAAATTTCCAGAAACACGGCTAACATTCATACACAACAGGTCCAGAACAACAGTTAACATTCGTACACAAAAGCCCCGGAACCACAGCTAACATTCGTACACAAAAGCCCCGGAACCACGGCTAACATTCGTACACAACAGCTCTGGAACCACAGCTGACATTCGTACGCAACAGCTCCGGAAACACGGCTAACAGGAGAATCGAAGTGAATAACTAACGAGTGCAGTACGATGAACTACGAAATGGAGCAGTCACCTCTCATACATTTTTTAAACATTCATACACCTCACCAAAGCAATATAAAGTTAATAAGTGTTCACCTCCTAAATGTAGATACAGTTACCTACCCTGCCCTCACCCTAAAATGACCAAAACACAGACAGCATTTTTTACCACAGTTTCGTACTTGCTATACTGGAAGTACACAAGAACCAGCATGTCCACTTTGGAGCAGTGTACCATAACTTGAGTTTCATTGTGTAAACTGAATTACTATTTGAACAAAAAAAATTTAAGATTCTTTTAGGAACATCAACATACTGCTAAAACATACCAGAAAAATATTTGCACTATATGAATACCCCTTAATTTTTCAAAGGAATTTTTTTAAAGGTGTAAACTGGGCTTTACCAGATAGCTTTCATCTTAATTAAAGACACATATCAATGTAAAACTACGAATTGAAAAAATTATATATTTTATACACACACCTTTCCTGATTTTTTAAATTAACCCTTTAAATCCTGCTGGCCCCAGTACTGTGATAAATTTCCTGCAACACTGAGGTTGCGCAAGGAAAGAGCCCCATCTCTTATGAAGTTAGGCATCGGAGCCCCTGAAATTAAATTTAATCTTCTCCAGATGGTGAAACAACAATAAATCGTCCAGCCAGGCTGAAAAACGAGGTGGTATGGGATTCCTCCAATGCAGCAGAATTCTTCTATGAGCCACCAGAGAAGCAAAAGACAAAACATCCATCTTGGCGCGAGAGAGGAGCGAAGCCCCGCTGACCATTCCGAAAATCAGAAAAGGGCAGGGTTGTAAGTGGACATCCAGTGCCTTGGACATAACGTCAATAAAATGTTACCAGTAGTTGAGCAATTTCGGGCAAGTAAAAAACATATGGGTATGTTTGGCAGGCGAGAGCTGCCATTTTTGACATACATCATTTAAACCCAGGGAGAATTTGCTGAGCACCGAATTCAAATAGTGTAACCTATGCACGACCTTAAACTGAATCAGTGTCAGGCAAGCGCATGATGATATTGAGCTAACACCATCAAGGATCTTAGTCCAGAGCTCATCGGGAATAACTATCCCGAGCTCCTCCTCCCATCTTTGTTTACAGCGATCACGAATGTCAGGCCGATGAGACAACAAGTCACAAAAGACAGAGACAAGCCAGGGAGCAGGAGGATGGGACAAAATTCTATCCAACAGAGAACTGTGGGAGTGAGGGGAAGGAGGGAAAGTGGGTGTGTGTGAAGTGACATGCCTGAAGGTACCTAAACAGATTGGATCGGATCAACGAAAACTTTGTACCGAAATCTTCAAATGAGACAAATGTCCCATCAGAAAACATCAGAAAAAAGGACAGCGCCCTTCAACTTCCATGTCTGAAACCCAGAGTCAATGGCAGATGGAGGAAATAAAGAATTATTTCGAATAGGAGCATGGATAGACATAGAGTGCAATTTATAATGCAACCTAAACTGTTTCCAAATCTTTAGTGAAGTCCAAACAATAGGGTTAGAAGAATATCTGGCTGGGCTGGATCCCAGTGGGGCACAAAACAAGAAACACAAAGAGGTGTGGGAAGACACACCAAAATGTTTGAGGGAATGTGCACCAGGCATGCTGTTTCTGAATATTTGATGCCCAATAATAGAGCATCAGATTTGGCAATGCCAGACCACCATCCATAATACTACCCTGAAGAACCTCACCGTGAGCTCTGAGCACACCCCGACTAGACAAACGAAGAAACAAGCTAGTCCAGCGAAGTAAAACAGGATTTAGGCAGGAAGAACAAAAAGGGAGGCATTGAAGAACAAAAAAAGAGAAGCCTAGGCAACATGTTCATGTTAATAGTGCGTCCAGACTACTCCGGGTGGAGGAATCCAATACAGGGAAGATGATATTATTCAAAAATTTGGGCATAACTGAGGAATCTGTGGGAGGTTCAGACTTGTAGAGATTCCTAAAATGCCCAGAAAAAAATTAATAAATATGTGATGGGTCCATAATCAGACATTGGGAGGAATCATATAATTCTGAAATGGATCGAGATGTGAACTGACGCTTGAGGTGTTGGGCAAGGAGGCAACCAGCTTTATACCATATTCATGATAGTTACCCCCTAAGCCTGCGCAAAAGAAATTCCGCCGTACCAGTAGACAGGAGATTAAACTCCGTTTGTAACCAAAGCCTATTAGCATATAACTCAGGAGTGGGTGTTGCTGCATACCTCCGATCAGTATCAAGGATAGAACACAAGAGCTCTGCTTGCGCTGCTTGGCAACATGCAAGCTATAAGAGATAATTTTGCCACAAATAACAGCCTTAAAAGTATCTTAAAGAAGAGAGGATTCTACATCATTGGTTTTGCAGTGATACTGCAGCTGCGTGATTCTGCCGCTGTGGTCCATAAGGGCGGTTTCCATGTTGGATATTGTAACGGTATGTGAATTCCCGGTCGAGTCAAGGGAATGTAACAAACTCAGAATTGGTGCCATGGCCTCTTTAAGAGAAGAGGTAAGCAAACCAAGCATGGTTTCTTTAAATTTCTCCAGGTACAACAAGAGTCACGGTAGTTAGAAGCTCAGCCTGAGACGCCATTTTAGTTGTCTCACGCTTCGGGGACGAGTTGCCTGATTGCAGAGATTTGGTGCCCGAATGTGTGGATTTCAGCATTCTAACAATAACAATGTGTACTGGGCATGTTAACAGACTGTCACTAGCCGAGCTGTGTAAAAAGTAAAGGTGCTAAACTACGAAAATTTGACTTTAAAACTGCGCTGTCACCACGTACGTCCACCCACTACATATTCACACCAGAAGTCCAATACGTCACTTGTAACAGTGATCTCTGACAATTACAACGAGACATGTCACACTGGGGTTATTGCATACTTGTTTAGATAACTCTCTTTAAATTTTAACATTTTGGTTTTATACTAAGTTGTCTCATGAAATAAATGTGATTACAAATGACAATTTGACAAAGAACAGTCAAAGCTCAGACTCAGAATTCCTTACATTGGCACAAACAACGTAAGGCAGCGTGAAACGACTTATGCAGGTCAGAAGCACTTCTGTGTACTGCTGTGCGTAAAGACTTTGGGTGTGTACATTGTTGTTTTGGGTTTTTGGGCATTCTTTACTTAAATAAAGCATTGTCTTCTAGCCATATTCTGAATAATAGAAATCATGATCAGAGCAGCTGGAGAAATTTGACAGCGCATTACGTGCAGACGTTCTGTGAAAGGGACGGTGTGCAGCAGGTCAGTCACAGGGCACTGCTTTGGGTGTATTACCCTATGTTGGAAACAAAATAAGGTGGGGGAAAAGGGGCTTCTAATCCAAAGGGGACAGAGGAATCAGACCACTTCCAAAACAAAGAGAAAATGGGTGGGATGTCTGCATTTACAAGCTTGATCATTTTGTAACAAGTTACAAAAATGCAATATATTTTATAACAATTTGATAATGAACGGCCTATGTAAAGCACTGTCTCCATCTGAAATTGTTTTATAGCAGGGCTCCAGATTAACTTTTTCCACTAGTCACACTGGTGCACCTTACTGAAAATTTCAGGAGCACCAGCACAAAACTTAGACACATGACTAAAACTGACATGCAGCGCAACACATTCATATTTTTACTTCATAACTGTATTGAATGACAAACACAGGGTGCACAGTGCACTGTTTATGTCAGCTCCTGTTATGCTCTGAACGCATCTCTAAAGGCTCTTTGTGACAGTTCCAACAGGCATGCATGTTCCTTTGTCTGCTAAAAGCTCCAAACAACATCCTTATCCTTGTGAGATAAACCCCATGGTGATTCAGAACTCCAGTCTAACCAGCTCTATTCCTCCTGTTAGGCCATGTCACACACAGTTCATCAAAAATTACTACAAACACCTTGAGCAGGTAGCTTGTCACAGATTAAGGAAAACGTATTTGTGTTAACTTACATCCATGTCAGCAAAATGCTTTGAGCATTTTCTCAATGTCAAGACTAACATCACAATTTTCAATTACTTGGCCAACAAAATATTAGTGAAAAAATGTTGTCCCTAGTCATTTCACATGGTCCCAGTCAGTTTGCCATCTTTTAATAGGGTCTCATGTGGTAATTAACATACTGAGAAGAACATCACATCTATACAGGCCATCTGTTCAGTGGGTCTTATATATAATGTAAATTTAATCCTATGTAAAAAAAAAAAAAAAGTACCAGTATAACACAAGCACAAATAAAACGAGTAATTGAACTGCTGAACCAAATTAACATTTCAGACCTCTGCTGATTTTCACAGCAAATCAAAGACCCAGGAGTAACAGAGCAACATCCAACCCACATCATCATCATCATCATCATCATCCTGTGGGCCCCTGAAAAAGGGAAGTGAGGCACCTCTGTAACTGTTACACCTTAGGTCAGTTCCTTATGACATGAAACATGAAAAGAATATGATCTTGGCCCCAGAGTACCTGTCCCCCCACTTGTCCTAACCACAAACCCCACCCTATTAAAAGATGCACCTTCTTACCGGTTCTGGTAGCTGTAGTAAGTGCCATCTCTGGAAATAGTGCATAGCTGTTTTCCATAGCAACAAATTGTTTGTGGTGAGAACTCATACTGCAGAAACAAAGAGATAACAATGGAATCAATCACTGCATCAAAAAATAAATCTTCAAAGTTCCTCCCCAATGCTACATTTTGTAAGGCTTTCAGATATTTGCAATATTCATTGCTGACTCAACACACATCCTTCAGTAGAATGTGGATTCATACACGATGTAAACTGCCTGTGGACCCCAACTTCTACTTCATCTTATTGTAGGGCTACTTCAGTTCAATTCAGTTCATTTTTATATAGTGCCTTTTGTGGCAACAATACCTCCAAAGCATTTTACAGGAAAGCTTAAATCAGCAGTTAACAGAATAGACCTAAACCAGCTTGCCTGATTTTCAATGTTTTGCTGCTTGTGTCTGCCCTTTGTACTTGTCACTATCTAAGCACTGCTTAACAGTTATTACTGTTATTTGAAAAAATTCAAACTCATCCAAAAAGTTAAGTGAAACTCTCGGCTCTTCCCTTTCAAGCGCATATTTTTTGCATTGTACGACGTGTTAAAGCACTGTGCATAGTACTAACATTGTCCTTAAAAAAATGCTTAAAACTGAATTTCTAAGTGAAGTGTTTGCATCAAACCAATGATCAAAGTAACACTGGTGTGGATCATTCATACACACAGCAGACAGAGTTCCTCCTTACAACGTGGCCTCATATACAACATGGTCGCAATTTCTGGACCCCAAGAACAGCACTGCACCCAGTCACCACGGTAAACAAGTGCTGAGCTTAAAACCAAGGAGCATAAACTAAATTAGTGGCCTTCCAAGCAGCACTTTTACCTTCCTGCCACAGCAGTACCCCAGGCTCTGCATGACCGGGTCGATCTCCTGCTCAAACACCTCAGCCAACTTGGAGCAGTACTTGTAGACACGTGATGTTTTGCGGTTGTACAGCCAGGCGTTGTTAAACATGAGCCAGATGTCGTCCACGTACTGCCAGGGCTCCTGGTACTGGCCCGTGTCTAGCTTGCGCTTGATGGTTGACAGGTCAATGGGGTTCTTCACAATATCAAAGTAGTCCTGGACACCAAAGTAGAAAAGATATCAGATTAAAGAAGAAATTCAGTATGTTAAAACAGCACCTCATTTCCAGATCACTTACACAAAATACGGGCAAACCGGGATTATAGGACATTAAGTAAGAGTAAGACAGGGAAATGCTTTTGTTAGCTATGTAAAGAAAAAGACAATTTGTTCCTGAAGCAGTGAACAACACTCACCGGTATGCCTAACACTGTGGGGTCCACGGGCTGTCGGAAGGGTAGAGACTCGGGGTCCTGCCGGTACAGCGCCTCCAGCGTGGGCATCAGAGACTGCCGAAGTTCCTCAGGCTTGAACACTAGAAAGAAACACCAAAATACAGATTTAAGCAAAGAGAACACAAGCAGAAGTATGTCTCTCACACACACACACACACACACACACACACACACACACACGAACACATGAGTCATTGACATGCTGGTGAGAAACCCATACAGTTCTTTATAAAAGCCTTCATTTTTCTTGGCAAGAGAGGATGTTAAACAATTAAACAATGACACTACATAACATGTTCATCTTAAATATAAAAAAAACAAGATAATATGATTTTATAT
>JABJVR010000038.1:4147378-4164973 GCA_025773905.1 Chitala chitala | reverse complement strand
TTTGCAGGCCGGTGTGTGTACGTTTGTGTGTATATGTGTATGCGTGTGGGGGGGGAGTTGCGCCTCAAAGCTCATTTTACAAACATTAACAACGTCAGAATTGATTTGGATGCTAAAGATGGCTATAGGACACTTCTGAATTTTCCTTTGATATCTACACAACATCGCCTGTGGCATTGGACAAGACACCTGGTACAAGCACTACGACTTGTACAAAAGTTCAGAACATGCAATCGCTCTCTCTCTCACACACATTCACACATACACACACACACACACACACCTTTGACCTTCAAATTAAACCTTAGACTTCGCTGATGAGTCGTCAGATATTTCCCCCACTCTGACATGTAAAACATACAGAGCAAAGAACAGCACATCTGTGCACATTACACCAGCCCGTTTCAGCATGTCTGCATAGACAAAAAGGGCTAAATTGCCATTAGGAACTCTACAAAGCATACAAGTAAAAACACAGAGCCGCTGTTCTCACAGATGTGTGTCTGTGCGCAATCCCGCGCATATGCTTACATATATACAAATGCATAAAAAGGGTTCTTCACAGGGATCAGTGTGTGCAGGACAAAAAGGAAAACACACACAGCTTAACCAGTATCTGCAGGTGTAATGCAAGATCACAATGTGGTACAGTGATGTGCACCACCACTGCCCTGAGCATCTAGGCTCAGGACTCACTGGCTTCTCATCATTTCCCATGCTGACTCCTGACTGCACTGACTGTAAAAAGATTCCTCCAGTGGGTTAACCAGGTTACATATGCGTGAGTTTTCCACTCACTCCAGCCTCCATGAGCACAGCTATAACAGCAATCCCCTCTTGCCAATACAAACCCTGTATGGCACACAGGAATTGGGAGACGGGGGGTAGAAACAGGCAGAGCTGAGAGTAACCATATCTCCTACTCCAGTGCTCCTGTTTGGATGGATTTTTTTTTTTTTTGCGAAAGTGAAACCACAATGAGTTAAGAGCACAGAGTTTGAAAGCACTTCATTTACAGATGATAATAAAATCACACATTTTACCCCATGTAGAAGTAGAGAGAAAGAAAACCAAAATATATATATATATATATATATATAAAAAAAACGCTTTGGGGCAGCTGCAGCAGAGTTCTGTTGCACTCCACTGTCCATGGCTGTGCCACTAACCCCTCCCACCCAGAGCTGGTGGTGGAGGGAGGGGGGCAGTCAAGAGTTCCATCTGACTCCAGTAGAGATCATGTCGAGTTACGTCTGGTGAAGAGATGAAATAACGGCTCTCTAACTGCACCACTGAGAAGGGCTGACATGCAGCATGTTTCTCTGTGTGTGCATGGTGTGACAGTGTGAGCGAATGACTGTGTTTTTGTGTGTGTGTGTGTGTGTGTGTGTGTGTGTGCGCAAGAGACAGCATATTTAGTAGACAGTGGGCAGAGCTTAGACTCAAGGGAGCGGACTGTCAACAGGTCCCTCGCTGTCTGAGGCTGTGTCAGAGCTCGCAGTATCAACCAGTGCTCGCCCAGCAGTTATGATGACTGCTCTTCGCTGCTCTTCCTCTGCCCGGCCCACCTTGTCTTGTGTGCCCTCAATGTGCTGGATGGCCTAAGGAGATCAGTACAGGGAGAAAGGGATGCAGTGCAATCATGAATGGAACACACACACACACACACACACACACACACACACACACACACAGAACAACTTAGTGACAATTTAAATTGACTGAATTTGTCCAACTTACCTACCTGGCTTACCCAAGCAGGTAAGGGTTAGGGTTAGATATCATTAAAAACATCTCCAATTAATGCCCTTGTCAATTCAAACTGATGTTTCCTCACCTGCACAATGGTGTCCAGGTTCTGTCGTGATGTGGACACTGTGTTTATGACCGAAGCAGGTGTCATGGTAACCACAGTAACATGGTGGGATGGCTGAGGCAAGACCGGGGCAGGGACGATCACCGTGGGGTGGTGGGTAGGGGCTGGGGGCGTGGCAGGGCCCAGCACCTACAGGAAGGAGGACAAAAAGAAAAAGCAAGAAGTAACAATTAAATCTCAGCAATAAAATAGGTAGAAGAGTAGACCAGCAGGCAAGTGAATGAGAGTAACCAATGGGAGGCTCACCTGCGCGCTCTGTGGGGACAGCTCTCCCTTCGGCGACTCCTGCTGCTGCTGCTGCAGTCGGAGTAGTAGCTGCGTCTGCACATGCTGTTCCTGCACCTGCTGAGCGATCACCTTCAGCTTCTCGGGGTACAGGTGAGCGTCCAAGGAGCGGATCTGATGAATACGAAAATTGCCCACTAAGGTTAGCAAGTCATGTGCAGCATTTCTTCTGCAAGACCCATCACACGTTCTGTTAAGATGTAACCTTGAAATCATTTAAACATTCTGTATCAGTCTGAAAATACATGCTTCTGTTGATCCTGCACAGCTTTCAATATTTACTATATGTATCAATATCCTTTATTCTGGTCCTGGGGGACTCCCCATGGGTACAGGTTTTTCTTTTAACCAATTCATTAATTTAAACTTTAAAGACAGTGGTCAAATTAATTACATCATTTCTTCTCTGCATTCCTCCTGACCTGATTTAAATCTGCCTTCTTTTAGTTGTTTTGAGATTAAATAAGTTACAAAAAAGTTAAAAGTAATACTTATAGATCTATAGCAAAATGACAGAGTGACATTGCAATGTCACTATCTGCAGAATCAGAGCAGGAAATGTCTACATAATTAGGCATGGTGTTTCATTCAAACCAATAATTATTAATTGCATTTGAATTGCAATAATTTACAAACAACACAAATAGGTGCCAATGACAATGAATACTTAATCAGGAGCAGTGATTTAAGGGATTATCAAGAAGAAATGGACTGAAAGAAAAAAAATTTAAGTTATGGTGTATTTAAGTAGCGACCTCACTAAGACTTTTAAATTTCTTATTTAAATGAATAAAGCTTGTTGAGAATTTCTGTATTAACGCAGTGATTACAAGAAAAAGTCAATAATTGTTCAATTGAGATTCAACTGATAACAGAAATTGTCTGAAACAAAAACCTGCTAACAAAAACAGGGTACCCCAGGACAGGAATTGAGTACCTGTCATAAATATTACTCTAAAATGCAATGATTTAAAACTAGCAACCAACAGCTATTGCACATGACTTCTATTCTATACCAACCTTTTATGACGTAAAACCTTGTATTTTTACTAAATATTAACATCAGCTCACAACTGACATCAGCACACCATGTTAATTAAACTATCTGGATGTATCATGAGTCAAATGCCAACTCCACCCAGCAGGGGGCAGCTTACTTGCTCCTCCAGCATCATGCGCACCGACCGCTCCTTGTCCAGCTGCTGCCGGAGCTCGATCATCTCTCTGCGGAGGTCATCTACCTTCTCCTCCTCAAGGATGTCTGGAGACCCTATCCCCTCATCCTTCTCCTCGGCACGTCTCCTCTTTGGTGACGAGCCAGTGAAATCCTATTTTTATACAAGTGATTTCAAGACGCAGGCATAGTCATACGTTATGGTTATCTTAATATTGAGACAAAACTCATTTATCAAGTGAGTTTAATCCACATTAACATTTCCTCCATTTACTTTTACCAGTAAAAAATTATGCACCACTTAAACACCTTACTGACAAGTTCAGGTCACAGAAAGGTGAAAATAACACTACCTTTAACCATGCATAGTTATATCTTACACCAGAATGCAGCATCTACACAAATTCAGCATCTATAAAAATTCAAACAATGGCAGAACTTTCTTAACCAACAGAAAATGACTCAATAGTCCAGTCAACAGATGCACGTGGCTTTAAACTGACAGATAGCACCTTACCTGGATAAATCGCTTAAGTTGGCTATTCTGCTGCAATAGTCTTGTCTTCTCCTGCTCCAAAGAGAAAATGTATTCTGCTGTCTGTTGCAGGATGGCAGCCTAAGGAGGGCAAACATCATTAGAGTATCCAACCAGAGTAACCTAGTGTCAATGAAATTTTAAAAACTGATTTCCTTTTATGGTAAGCCACTGTCCTACAAATGTATGGAGGGTGAACTGTGAACATTATGTTCTCTAGGAGTCAAACCAGCAACCCTAAATACTCAAAATCCTGACATAAACCAACAATCAGTAAAGAACTGCACTTATGACTTCCTGAAGACACGAGTACCATGACTGCCTGGAAACCTCCCCATACCTTCCAAAGTGCTCTTGTTTCCATACCGACTTTCCAGAATGCCACAGAGGGGATACTTTTAACATCAGTCTTGACATTGCAGCAACATGATGCTTAGTTTTACTAAGCACAAGTTCTGTATTTCAATGTCCTTATAAGACGTGAGGCTTGGTGCACTTTTGCACTGCATCAGGTACTGAACATTTGGTACAAGAAAGGCAATCTTTGCCTTTCCCCATTGTTTTTCAGTGTAGTAACTGAGTACCAAACCAGCTGTGGTACTCATTTGGTACTTTAGGTGGAACTTACAAATGTGTTTATTGCCTAGTTATAATGCAAATAACCTGCCTTGGGAATAACCTGCTTTGGGAACACAAAATACAACCTCTATCTTGAAAAAGCATAATAACAAACTCAAAATAAAACAAAATTTAAATAATATTTGTCCATGGATCCATTTTTTTTTTTTTTTTTTTTTATTGTTGTATGAAGTGATCCAGGCAAACATGACCTGGTCAGAAGAGAATCAGTGAGACCATTTGTGAACATTTGTGAAAGCAGCAGACCATATATTATTGACACGTACATTATGATAGATACTGCATTTTATTGATATGCGTATTTCACATACTGTATCAATATGCACAATAGTGCCAGTCACTGACCATAGCAAATTTTCCACACCAGTTGTAACATGAACACAAGAGGTACCATTAACTTTTGTACTGTTTTGAAGAACCAAAAATTCAGTACCTGGTGCATTGGAAAAGCACCCTTAGAGAAAATGCATTTTGGATCGCATTAAGAAATTTGTAAAATTCTCAAAGGTTGTACCTCTGCTAAAGTAAAATCAAAACCTCACTGAATTTAAAACAGGTACAAGTCTGAGTGTTTGTGATGCACCGTCTATAAAAATGCATATGGTGGATTGTGTCAGTAAGCAACTGGTCATTCACGTTGCTCACTTTGCTCAACTTCTCTCCATCGCTATGCGGTATCAGCGTTTTCAGTGACTGGAAGCCAGCATTGATGCTCTGCATGCGACGTCGCTCATTGCTATTGGCAATTTCCCGCCGGATTCGCCGCTCCTGGTCCCGTGCCGTTTCTGGGCTTAGAGGAATGTTGGCCAAGCTGGGTAAAGTATGGGGGGTACAGATGAAAAGGTCAGACATCATTACCAACCTGAAGACAGCCTTGAATAAAACAAAATTAACCACACAATCCAAATGTTGAAGATGCAGTTTCCTTATGGGTTTGAGAGCCAGATGTTTAATTCTTTTGTTAACCATTTTAAATAGTGCTGGGGCTGTTGTGTTGGGGGTAAAAAAAAAAAGGGGTCACATTTATTTCTAAACTTGAACACGCTACTTTTTTTGAATATCTAAAACAACCAAAAAGATTTGATATGGTAAAATGGTTTCACTCAATTATAAACTACAGAATAGCAGTGGACTGATAATACATAGATATGTGAGTGCTCTGTAATGCGACTAAAAATCGTTAGGGCTGACAGTACGTGTGTTTTATTTTAAAGGTATAAGAACGGAGCGCAAGAGTCCTTTAGACAAGGCAGGGTTTTAACAGTAACACAATTCGGACATTGAAGTAGACCCTTGGCGAGCAAACGAACGGCAACCAGACTCGGGACAACCAGTTCGACGTCCTGAAACTGGAAAAACCGGACTTCGACCCTTTGTTTAGAAATTTGAACGTTAGTAATTACTGCCATTAACAGAACACGCCGCTGCCGCACCTTACTTAAAATGCGTTTAAAACTAATTCATATTAAAGTAATTGCTGCAAATATCAATTAGTGTACTTGTGCACGTGACCAATATGTAAAGTAAGTCGCTGTTAAAATGCCGTATCCTGACACTTCACTGTGCCGTCGTGTTTAACTCAGGGCATCTTGACACATCGAATTTTAATGAGAACAAATAATACTCCTTATCCACAATGTAAAGCAACACCAAAACACTTGAAAACGTCCCTCAGACCAGAACGACCTAATGTCGAGCAAACTGCTAACTGCAGACATGATTTTCTCCATGAACGTGGCTCGGAACTGAGCAAGTAACACGGCACAAAGTTAACGGGAGCGAAAGCATGATACTGTCCATTGTTGTAATTTCTCTCCGGGCCACAGAAAACATCCCATTAACCACACAAATATTGCTTCAAAATAATCATTAAAATACCTATTTAATCACCATTTTCGCACGTCATGAAGTATATGATGCATGTTAAAGCGCTTGTGTCACCTAACGCAAAGCATACAAATACAAGACAGAATGGACAGGAATGGGTGCACATAATTGCAAAAAAACTTGTTTCCGATTCTTATTTTGGTCCAAATTTGACTGAGTAATGAGCAGGTTCCGCCGATTAATAAAACGTTTACGCAAATTAAATACATTAGCAATTTTATTTTTACAAATTACACAAACACACACACAAACCGGATTCGTATCCAACTGATGCTGCTGGTGCAAATCACCTACTCGCCAAGGGACCACGTAGAACCTGGCAAAACAGTCCTTATGCCTGACAAGCCCTTAAAATGACTAGCTCAGCCTCAAAATTTCGGTGGATTGTCGACTCCCAAAAGGAATCTGGCTATTTAGTACACTGTGGTATGTAGTACACAACGATACGATAAACTACTATGAGGCTGAACGTTTGAATCTCGTGGGAAAAAAAGACCTGCGTGATCACCATTAAATGGACAAGACATCGTCTTTTGCACTAAAAAAGAAACTAGTGTGTGTTAGTGTGTTTGCAATATTTTGTGTGCTTTAAAAAAATAAAGTCACGCGGAACTAGCATGTACAAAGCCATATCCAAGACCTTAAGACGTTAAACACATTTAATTACCAGTGCAGTTTTTTTCCTTATATGCATAAACAAAATTATGTTATTAAGCTACCTGGTCAACAGGTAAAGAAGACTGGTACACGTTGATATTCATTACATTTAAATGTAATATTCTGGACAGTATTAATAATCAGTTTATATTTTGGACATCTAATCGGAATCACGCCCGACTTGATACAACTGCAAAGGAGTCAGTGCTCCCTCCCTGCAGTAACAGATACCTCGGAGAAAACGCCATTTCCCAGCATGCTATGCAAAACGGCCTCCTCTTGGGCAGAGGACACAGATAGGCCTGGTTAAAAAACACACACCCCTTATTAACAAAGGCGATCTAACACATTTCTCCCTCGTTGCAAATCATGTCTGCATGCACCTCTGCCGAAAAGAGAACGACGAAGTGCCCCTTGTACAGACGTGAACGCAACTGTAGAAACTTAAATGCCGCCGGATCTGACAGCTTCCTCGCTTAGTTCGCTAGCGAGAACAATGCAAACCAGCTTCCTCCACTACCAGCGTGAGGCAGCATGGCAGACCTGCGGGGGTTATGTACTGCTATTCTGGCTGTAGCCTGCGGACGCTACACCGTATTCAGTACTTTCACTTTATAGGGAAAGTGTGCACAACGAAGATAAAAAGTATAGAAGGTAGGGTTCATGGCATTTCAGAACACACGCACAAGCATGGCCGATTAATCCCTAATACACGGGAGCGCTCGTATCGCGTAATCCGAAAAACCACCGCGGCTACATCCGACACCTTCGCAATCAACTCTGCAAATACACGCCAGTACAGCCTTTATAACCATCACTACATAACACAATTTTAATCTGAATATATAAAAATAACTACTTAGTTATGTTCAAACTGTATTTTTGCAGAACAGCCCACGGCGGCAGCGTGGTGCTCATAAAACCACGTGGTTAATGTTTGTTGCACACAATATACCTGGTTTCTCACAAAAACGAACCAAAGGGTACTCTTTTGGACTGGGTTTCAGTTATCTTTAATTTGCCCAGAGCCCAGTTGGCAGCATAAAGAAAGCCGGGCTAGCATTGTACGTCGCGCTCTTCGGGTATAGAACACAAGTACAAAAACACAAACCAAATCAAGCACGCTGCCACTCGCCACGGCAGCCCTGCAGGTAAACCTATCCATCAAAGGCAAAATATTCGCATCGATCCGACAAAAACAATTAAATAGGCAAAGAAAGTTCAAGTCAACGCATACACACCTACACAGACCCCCGATCACTTCTTTCTCCGTTTTTCTAAAATGTTGCAATGAGGGCACCTTCTGAGATGGTACCATGAAATACTCCATGCTTTCCTTTCCAGTTCGGGGTACTTGGTTCCACCTTTTTACTCCTTCTGCTCTCCGCGTGCAAAATTGTAACGGCTTAGTGCGTTTTCCCACCTTAAATCACGATTTTTCGTATTTATTTTCTTTTACATATCATATGCAATACGGCTATGCGCTCAGACTTGCAGTTGCAGTAATACTCTACTTCCAGCTGATGGGGTTCCCTCCGTGTGTCGCTTCCTCCCCCTCTCTCCCTCCCTCACTCACTCTATCTGCATGTACGCGTATGTGTGTATTTGCAGCTGATCGGATGTCTTTCAAGGCGGGAAACAGCTGGTTAGAATCGCACAGCAACGAAAAGCCTCCTTCCGCAGAGTATGGAACTGCACGTAAACAAAGGATTATTTAAACGCATCTGCTGGGGGGTCTTTAAGGCAAGGAATTAAATGATTTAGAAAAAGCATTGAAATTTCTCCCTATTAGGCTGTCTGTGTTTTGCTCACTTTAAAGCCATGCACGTTTTGGGGCATGCAGTTGATTACCGGCCATTGTTGATAACTGAGCAACCGATTTAATATTTCACGATTATATTAACATTTACAGTTTCGCTAAATCTGAATGGATCCAGCCGCCGCATCGTCACAGGATCTCACGCTGTAGTTTACACACTGATGGGCGAAAGACAGGCGGGTCAGCTGTAGAGAACAGCAGCTGTTTTGCAAAGCGTGGGCGGCGAGACGGCGACATTGTACACCATTTTGAGTGTTTTAGAGTAGGAGGAGTGAGACCATATTACCTAATAGTCCCTCCTTCGTCGTAGTAGAGGTTTGCAACGAATTGCACAATAAATAGCCACAAAATGGGAGCGCCAGTAACAACCGGAAACGTGATTTGAATTTTTTAAAAACAAAAATAGTGGTACTTATTGACATTTACTTAATCTATGATGTTCATAATACGGTTTATGCAGCTACTATCCTACATAAATACTAAAATTATTAACTTACCACGATGTTTATACCGTCGTAAGTATAAAGCGAACAAAGGTCAAAATAGTTAAATTTCAAAATTACAATTGCATTGTTTCGCTAAAAGAATGTTGGTGTCATGCATCAAACTGAGATGTGCCGCAAAGTTTAAGGATGCCAATACACATCTGAAATTTCAGTCCGCTATTGTAATGGTACAAAGAATTATTTTAGGGCTGGAATTTATGTAGTTATGTAATAACGTTGGTTTATGTGTTCCAAATACTAAGATACGGGACAATTTAGGAAAGCACAAGATGAAGTATATATTATTGTCTTCACTACTATGTCGTGCACATAACTAAAATGTAAAGAGTATCGGTGCCAGGACAATGGTCAAAATTACTGCGGATTAAGATCGGCGATAAGAACAAAGCTTAGGCGGTTACACAAGAGAAACATTACTGGCGAGTAAATTAAACATTTAATTCGATAACGGAGTGGGGTATTCATGTTTACCTTTGCGGATTAGCGCACAGTCTAAATACGAATTTAGTAATAAATCTATATCGTAAAATTCAACGAGAATAACCGTGTAAAACCGAGTGTGAACAACATATGGGCACTGCTGTTTTCTCGATCACTGCCCCCTACTGGGCACTTTCACTAGTTTTCTCTCTTTACCTCGCCGATTTGGTGTCAGTGAGAACGCTCAAATGAGAAACGAGCCATTGCGCATTGTAAGGTCACCTCAGTGTTTGGGGGAAAAGGATAAAAATACTATATTGTAAAACTAGCATGTTAGTTTTAAAACCCTCTGTAAAATAATTGATAGTGCATTCAGGTTTACTTTATGCACCCTGGCTCAACTCCTTAGTATATTATCATGTATATAAAATAATCCTTTATTAATCCCACAATGGGGAAATTCAGTGTTGCAGCAGCAAATTAATGAGGACAAGTAATGAAAATAATAAGAGTAAAAAGAAAAACTCCACAATATAATATTCACACAAATTTTACACACTAAATAATGGTTGTGGTGACATTAAGGCCAAATGGCCCTGCTTGACCTCCTTTGTCACAGACAGGGGCCTTGGAGAGAGAATGGAACCTGTAACATTTCCAAGAGCTTCTGACTAACAAAGGCCCTCAAAAATTAAAACACAGCATGTTAACATTAACATAATATTTTTCATGAGGCCCAAAATCTTTATTAGTGGCCCTGCTCACAAGACCTGCTAATTTGCTAATGGGGTGGATAAGGGTATAAACTGTGTTGTAAAGTGCACACATAAAATCACTTGCATTGATATATATTTTGACAGCTGTCGCAATATAACTGAAGCAATGCTTTGGGACTCAAGGCATCCTGGTTATAACTAGTAGTTATCCTTGGGGTTTGGTAAGAAGTACCTTAAAATCAGAACTATTACCATCAGATTCTAGTATATTTTTCCACCAAGACATGTCATGGACAGACAGACATTGAAAATTGCACAAATTATCCCTGGTACTTTGCCTCCACTGTAGTAGACTGCACTGTGTCTAATAATGCTATACTGTGTGCACCCATTCCTGTCCATTTACATATTGCAGAGGTGAGTAAGTCAGCTATGGTAGAAACCCTTGGATGTCAGGACTGAAGTTTGATTAGTTTCCCAAGCAGGCAATTTGGGTTTCTAGCTCAGCGGGCTAATCCTCTTGTCTGGTAACTTTGTACAGGCTGTCGCTATGCAGGTTTGATCCTTGGCAGTATGCTTCCATTACAAACTGTAGTGTGTGTGCTTTGTCCTGTCTTGGCTGTATTTATAGAAAAATTTCTCATGTTAAATCAGTTTTTTTTTTTTGTCATATTTTTATTTTTGTCTTATGGGTGGATGGATAGATTTGGGGTACCATTTGAAAAACTAAGCATTCCATTACACTGGTTGTACTGTATATAGCAAATACAATCTTGAATGTTGAATCAGACAGTGAATACTTTGCCATCCATCTACTTTTACTTTAAAGACAATTGTGACTTCAAAATTTGTAAATGATATATTTTTGTAAAATGTATTTCCAGAATGTATCCAGTACTGTAATTAAAATAGAAATTGTATGCGCAAATTTGGTGTAAAGTAATACCTGTTCAGTGTTTTAGAATGTTAATTATTAATATATTTAATTTCCCAAATCTCACAGATAATTTTACATACTGGACACATGAGGGTGCAGTGGCTACACAATGGGATTTAAAAGGAAAAATATGGGTTTGATGTCCTGAAAAGATGTGCACCCATATTCAGGGACTGAACAACCATTGGTACTGAAGTCTTCACAGACATGGAAAACCATTCATTCTCAGTTAACAAGTGTGCAAGTATTTAAAAACAAGGAATTCGTTAATTAAATGAAAGGATTAATTAACTGTTACATTTTCAAAACGAATTGCACAAATCGGGTTTACTGCAGGGGAACTGAGCCTATCCAAGAAAACACCAGAACAACACCAGGTACTTATTCATCAACACACACCCAATAAGGCCAATTTAGTTCCCAACTGACCTGAACATATTATTAATTTTGGACTGCCCAAGTATGCCTGAACACTTGTGAGAAGATTACAAAGGCACAGGGAGGACACGCAAACTTGATAACCCGACAGACATGGACATGATTCAAATCTGTTTTTGGAGTTATAAGCCTCTCGCAATATACACTGATATGCAATGCTATGCTTAAAACTGTCAGAAACATTGAACTATACACAGCAATTGTATAGAAAAGAAATGTATTATTTACATTATCCTTGTCGCTGTCAGAATCACAGAGTTACGTGTCTTACAGTGCTACATTACTCATGTTTCCCAATTACAGTGCGCAGTTGTCTATGAATTACCCTATTATTGAGAACTGTTAGAGAAAAAAATAAGGACATTTCTGTTTTTTGTCATTGTTTGAACGTATGGTTTATCCTATCTTCTTTATCGTATAAAAATACGATTATTAATCAAAAATGAGAAATGCGAACGAGGCAGACTGTGGAATCCAAGAAAGGAAATTGGGGTGGTTTAGCTTTAACTGACAAATGGATAGAGTCAGAGCTTTACAATGTGGATCAAGCCCAGTGTGGGAGGGGGAGTGTGTGTGTGTGTGTGTGTGTGTGTGTGTGCGCGCGCGCGCGTGTACGCGCGTGTGTGTGTGTGTGTGTGTGTGCGTGTGTGTACAGAGAAAGAGAGCAGACAAGAGAGACCTTTGGAAGGGAGCGGAGGACGGCCCACGACGAATGGGCGGAGCGGCAGGCATGCGCTGAGCTGGCAGAGCCGGGGCTGGTCCGCGGAGCGCCAAGGCTGGGAAACACAGGCTGGCTCGTGCGCGGGGACTGTCTGCGTTCACACGGGCGCTCGGAAATTACTGTACGGTTCGCCTCTAACGGCGAAGACAAGGCACGGAGAAAGAGGGAGAACACGTCGGCAACTGCTCGGGGCCGTACTTGAATAAAGAAGACAACCCGTTTGAAAACGAAGCAAAGAAGGCACCTTTTTTTTTAAAACCATCGCTTTTCTCTCTACCTCTAAGCGCACCCAATCCCACCCCCCGAGGACGACCACCCATTGAAAAGCCACTTGACCAACGTCGCCAATAAGCGATGCACATAGAATACAAGACGGAATCAACGTTTTCTGAAAAAACATTAATGTTCATATTTTTCCTTTGATTATTGTTCTTATAAACTGTAAACTATTGTCTTTTCAGCCAAGTTTATTTTACAAATGGGTGTCCATATGTGCATATTTAATCGCTGAAACCTGGCAACAGTTATCAATACAGTTACACATTGCTCAGTTATCGCAACAATCTTGCAGCCAGTTCATTATCTCATGTTTTGATGTCGCCACATATTTCTTTACAAAATTCTGACAAGGCTGTGGAAATCAGCTAAAATAGTAAAGCCGAGTTATCGACGTTTTGCAAGGTTTCCTTCGAGTGGCATCTCGAAGGTAATACGGGACACCGAACAAGGCTTGTGTATAGCAAGAGAAATCTTGCGAGGTGACCGAAAGGAAAGTTACAGGCGAAGGAGGGGAGCAGTAGAGGACACCTCCAGACACTGAGAAAAGACGGGCTTCCTCCGAAGGTAAACCCCTGCGATTTCGCACTTCTTATTGCTCCACATTGGACGTAACACAGGCATACATCATAATATACATATGACCAGTAGTTTCCTGTTTTATGTTTGCTGATATGAGACCATATGTGTGTATGCGCTTAACATATTCGGTGACTTGGATGCTGTTTTTGAGTTTCACTCAGAAAGTCCTGACCCAGTTTTTTCCGCATTCTTTGAGTAAATGATGTGCGGTGGACCCTGTCATTGATGGTCTAAAGATGGACAGTGGCCTGTCTTCATGGCTGTCACCCTTTAATATCAGTGGGATACCAGCAGGGCCTGCTTCAGTCATGGAACTGAGACCGGTTGTCAGGTGCAAATTGTCTTTCCATGCTATGGTAAATAAGACCGGGTAGATTTCACAAACATCTGATTCTGTATTGTCGTTATGACTGTAATTATCATTTGCCGTGTAAAGTAGAAGTCTTATTAAATTATTTTTCAGTTTTCTTTCCAGTGATTAAGTATGAGCTCAACAAGCTACACTTCTTTACATACATTACAGTATATGCATTTCTATAGTATATTAATATTAATAAAAAGAGATAAAGACATGCCACTTTAGAAATTACATATTCACCTTGTCACCTGCCACTCATGTGGTAGTCTGGTAGCCGTATGTTTAGCTTGCAAGTCTTGTCCCAGTGACCCTAACAGCTCCTGATGAATGAAGTAATGTGGTTTATGGTTTTGGTTCTTAAACTGCTATGCCATCTGATGCCACTCTTTGTCACAGCTATCTGGAAGTCCCCATTAAGCAGTTGCAAGCCTGATGGGTACCTGGCCATTGTGCCTGTGTTGGCAACACCTGCTATATCAGTACTGATTTGATAAACAGGTTTTTCGTTGGAGCATTTCTGGTTTGTATTTATTGCTATTAGTTCAAAGCAGGACCATTGAGGGTGTGTTCCATGTATTGAAGTGTTTTCAAGAGGATTCTCAAGTTAGCATTTTATAAAATACAATGTCCACCATTTTGTGTCTTGTGACTTGATAAGCATGTGTCCTGTTTTTAATTTTATAGAAAAAAGGTAAAAAAGATGTTTTGTTATGCCATGCCTTGATCAGATTTGGATTTCCATGTTGTGATGCACATAATACATGTAATATTCGTATAATGGATAATTGGCTTGTGCTTCTGTCATTTGAGTAGGTCTGTATGTGTGTGTGTGTGTGTGTGTGTGTGTGTGTGTGTGTGTGTATGTGTTCGTGTGGAGGTGGGGCACTGTTTTTTATGATGTCACCCTCTGTCTACTGTGTGCAAGCGGAGCCCCTGGGTGTGTGTGTGTGTGTGTGTGTGTGTGTGTGTGTGGGGGTGTGTGGGGGTGTGTGTGTGTGTGGGAGTGTGTGAGTGTGTGCCCGTGTGTGCCACCGGGGGGGGGGTTCTTGCTGTAGTATTCTAGTGCTCTCTTTAAGCCATCATGATCCATCGCTCGTGCTGTTTACATACTATTGGTGGGACCCAACACCAAACATATTGACAAATTGCTTAATTAACGGACACAACTCAGCGATAGCACAATTAATTGCTCATAGCCGTTTCCTCATTAGCAGAGCTAATGGTGTCATTTTTATTTCCGTTCGGAGGGACTGCCACGTGGGTCGGTTAGATACGTACCGCCCAGGTACCAGTGGTCCTCACCTCCTTGCATTCTGCGCTGGTTTTTGTGCATATAGGGGACCGTACGATCTCACGAGTTCATGACATCTGCAGCCGATATTTAAACGTAAATCGACTTGTGGGGGGCAAATTACTGTAGCACCATGTCATTGTGTCACCAGACTAGCTTGGAAGCATAGATACATAAGAACAGCTTGAGAACAAACAGTGCACAAAAATGTAAACACGTCATCGGTCGGAGATACAAAGATGGGACAGTACCCTGTACTGTACGTATTGATGGAAAGCTAGAATAGTGACGTAGCATTAGTGCTTCATTAGTTCTATAACAGGCCTTCTGTTTGGGATAATGATTTGTTAATGGAAACCCATAAAAGGAAAATGACATTAGAAGGGCTATGTGCATGTTTCTCCTTCAGTAACCTCTTCAGACTTGGAAACACTAACAAGGTATAGGAACATGATATAATTGAGCTTTCCAGGTCTCTTTGATGTTAACAGCTACGAAACACAGAGCTTCACCAGAAATACTGATTAGGGAATAAAACATTAAAATCCTGCCGATATTATGCAGTGATTATAGCTGTCTTTATCTCGCTACACATCATTTCATGAAATTTTTAAGCAGGTCAAACTGCGAGATGAGAATCCCTGTAGCTCTCTCTCCTGGCCCCACCCCCTGGGACAGAAAGGGGCACAGCCGCTGAAATGAGATGCATCTATGGTGTGTTTCTGTTACTGGACAGCTGTTTCATTGGTCAAAGCAAACTGGGGGTGGGACAAGAAGGGACAGAGCAGCTGACGTTTGATATCTGTTAGGGCAATGTGCTTTTTTGTCTGTTTGGATGCACTGGTGGTTTAATGATAGATTTCTCACCCACCACATGGGGGACCAGTGTGCAAATATTGGCCTTCAGTTCTAGGGGTAAATAGCCTCAGTGTCTTGGAGGCATCATAAAAAGGCTAAGAGTGGTGAGCAAACTGCACACAAGTTTGAAGCAGGGATCCCAATACAGTTTTAGAGTTGAATCCTTTCCGGTAGCTCCTGCAGTCAAGCTGGAGCCAAATGTAGTGATAGCTGTAAGACTGACTTTGGTGATGGAGGGAAGTTCATTCACCTGTGACTTACCTGTCACTTATGCCTTGGGTTCAGCATAACCAAATTAATTGGTTGCACAGTAGGTGCTACAGGATACAGCTCCATCTGGGCTCTGCATGTATGAGCTCTTCATATAACACAGTAAGGTGCAGACATCTTATCCGCTCACTCCATCTCATCTCCCTGCCCTTACACCATCATTTCCTTCCATCTCATCTCCCTCCCCTCACACCATCATCTTACACCATCATCTCACTCTGTCCCATCTTCCTCCCCTCACACCATCATCTCACTCCATCCCATCTCCCTCCCCTCACACCATCATCTTACACCATCATCTCACTCCATCTCATCTACCTCCCCTCACACTATCATCTCACACCATAATCTCACTCCATCTCATCTACCTCCCCTCACACTATCATCTCACTCCATCCCATCTCCCTCCTCTCACACCATGATCTCACTCCATACTTTATCTCCTTCCTCTCACTCCAACTTTTAACTGTGCTTTAGGAATCTGTGTGTGTGTGTGTGTGTACATATTAAACAGACTTGCAGCCTCTCACTCAGGCTGCCTTGTGCTCTCACAGCCCAGAGTTGTAGTGCAGAACTTTAAGTAGGTTTCTGACCAGCAGACTGTGGGTCTGGCTTTACAGACCACCATAGATAATGTGTCTAAGATGTGAGACACATCTGCTGCTGCTTCATCTCATTTCTTTGGCTATGTGTTATTAAACTCAGCATGTTTAACATGCTGCATCATTATGAGTCAATACATCCTAATGAACCACTCAATTTAAATTTAAGGCATGTAAACATTTAAGCCTAAATGTTAAATTTATGTACAGGTAATAAAACCACCCCCAGTAAAGATTAGTTTGTTGTTTTCTTTATTGTTTTTGAATGTGAATCATACCCACAGACCCTTTAAGTATTCCCAAAGCTATTTTACCAATGTAAATGACACACAGTCATTACATTTTCATTGCTTTTGTCAACAAATGAGACGAAATGCAATTGAGTAATTTAGAAAACATTTTCAGAATACGACGCTTGTGAGTAATATTTAAGTAATTGGTTTTAGAAAAAAGAAATCGAATCGGATGTAAAACGATTGTGCACATTAGCGTATTGGTATGTAAAAGCAATGCGTATCATTTTTAGTTTCTTAGTCACTTAACATGACAGCTAAATGTGCAGGTTCAGACAGCTGATGAGAATGTTTGTTACTAATGGCAATATTCTTATTATAATTATTGTTACGATAATGTGGAGAAATAAAGCAAGATAATGACAATGTGTTGTGTAAAAGTTTGGTGTGTGTGTGTGTGTGTGTGTGTGTGTGTGTGTGTGTGTGTGTGTGTGTGTGTGTGTGTGTGTGTGTGT
>JABJVR010000038.1:4118118-4147278 GCA_025773905.1 Chitala chitala | reverse complement strand
ATGTGCTCTGGGATGGGCTCCAGGTTTCCCCGTGACCCTCACCAGGAATAAGCGGTTAAGATAATGGATGGATAGTTTTCGGAATGATTTTATCTTTCATGTGTCACAAGTTAAAATTTCTGTATTTTTCCAAGATGCCGATTCATACATGTTAACGAGTTCATTTTTTTAATGAGTACTTTTTTGTTTTCATGACAGTTTTTGCATGCAGTAATAACTCCGGTGCACAGGGTAATAACCCAGGTGCACAGGGTAATAACCCAGGTGCACAGGGCCCTGCAGTCTCAGGCACTTTTATGAGGACCGGCTGGGCGTTTACCTGTGCTAATCAAGAAAGGCTGGCACATGCTTTCAAATTATGAGGAAATGAGATCCATCAATAAAGAACACATTTGTGAACAATTCTACAGTTTAAGAACGTCATGATGTAGGCTTCTTTTAAAACCTTTTTAGGATCTTCCCTATGAAAAAAATTTACAAAAAAAAAAAAAAAAAACTTAGGAGGGTATTGGTGAGTGAAGCCGATTGTGAACTCAAAGCACCTTTGGCCTTTCATGACAAACCGGACTCATTAGACGGGTTTCTGCTATACTCGGTCGCGTGCTCCTTACACCAGGTTATGCTTCGTTACGCTTCTTCAATACAAGCTGTTTCCCAAACATCTATTCACACTGGGTCACATGAGTTTCTCAATCAGCTGTATGGTAATTATTTTGGGTTTTTGTGGCATTTTACACCAATCCTGCTAAGTGAACACATCAGCTACATGCTGTACTTATATTTGAAACTTGTCTAATGAAAACTTTAAACACTCTTACCTGCATGGCACGGCATTTGGGTGACAGACCACTTTCCATCAGTCCCTGCATCCAGAGAGGTCACACCGAGGAGTCCGTGACCTGCGCACAGTCACACATTAGCAAACAGGTAACAGTACAAACATATACACCTCCACACGATCAGCATAGCACTGCATACCTTACACAAACAAAACAAACGTATACTCTGACAGAGGTACCTGCTTGCATTTTTCTGAAAAACGTAAAAATGTGTTATTGTCTTACCGGCTTGTTCACTTTGAAAGGCCACCAGCCTGCAGCTGGATTTGATCTGGTTCCCCAATGAGTTTGCAGATCCTCCCCGAACATTGCTGATCCAGCCCTGCATGAAAACAAGCAGGAATGATGTGATGTGCTTTTCTTCTGCAGTTAGTGAATGAAAGTTACACTTGACAGACATACACATTTTTACAGGGCTTACACAATGGGGCATATACAAAGTGTTAACTATGTGTTTAAGCTCCTGTCTGTATCCACTATCCTGGAGTAAATATCTGCCAATTACATATTTATTGTTAATCTTATAATTGGAGAACAGAGTACTGAAAAATACTGTATCATTCTTGAGAAGTGTCTCTCAGGACTAGAACAGGCTGTCTGTAGACAAGACCACAACAGGCCATGAAAATACAAGCAAGCACTCATATACACCGATCAGCCATAACATTATGACCAATAAATGTAGGGAATGTCATTAGGCGTTTTCCATGTACACTGCCATTTGGATGTGTAAAAATTTCATCCTTTTAAACAAAACAAAGCCATTGTAACACTATTTGGAAAACAAATATACAGTTATCAGCCGTAACATTATGACCACCTGCCTAATATTGAGTAGGTCCCCCTTTTTCTGCCAAAACAGCCCTGACCCATTGAGGCACACACTCCACTAGACCTCTGAAAGTATGCTGTGGTATCTGGTACCAAGCGTCAGTAGCAGATGCTTTAAATCCTATAAGTTGCGAGATGGGGCTTGCCTTCTTCCCATAGTGCATCCTGGTGCCATCTCTTCCCCAGGTGTGTAACACACACACACCCAGCTATCCATATGTTGTAAAAGAAAACATGATTCATCAGACCAGGCCACCTTTTTCTATTGCTCCGTGGTCCAGTTCTGATGGTCACATGCCCATTGTAGGTGCTATTGGCAGTTAACACAAGTCAGCAT
This sequence comes from Chitala chitala, assembly GCA_025773905.1. NCBI lineage: Eukaryota > Metazoa > Chordata > Actinopteri > Osteoglossiformes > Notopteridae > Chitala > Chitala chitala. The sequence continues at coordinate 4,145,271 of JABJVR010000038.1, read as the reverse complement.
GGGGACTTGACTGGTCTGCAGCTACACAGCCCCATATGCAACAAACTGTGATGCGCTGTGTGTTCTGACATCTTTCTGTTGGAACCAGCATTAATTTTTTCAGCAATTTAAGCTACAATAGCTCTTCTATTGGAACAGACTACACAGGCCAGCCTTGACCCTTGGCTGTCCATGACCCTGTCATGGGATCACTGGTTTTCCTTCCTTGGACCACTTTTGGTAGGTCCTGCCCACTGCAGACTGAAAACATCACACAAAAGCTGCAGTGTTGGAGTTGCTCTGACCCAGCTGTGTAGCCATCACAATTTGGCTCTTGTCAAAGTTGCTCAAATCCTTACACATGCCCATTTTTCTTGCCTCTAACACAACAACTTCAGGGACAAAATGTTCACTTGCTGTCTAATATATCAGACCTACTTCCAGGTTCCATTGTAACAAGATAATACATGTTATTCACTTCAATCCATGTATATAAATATACACCTATTCTGCACATCTAGGCTGCTAGGCACACTGATGTGATCATAAATCTGTTCCTCATCTAAAATGAAGCATACTATGTTACTATGGTTATAGTATTTTACTATGTTTTTAAAAAATAATTTAAGACTGAAGCTTTGCATTTTCAGATGTTCTCAGCATTGCTGACCACAGTTAGTTTTAAACAACTGCCTATTCTGGGCGCCATATGAACAGGATGCTGTAACGGAGCTGCACATCCCAGTGCAGCATTGTGGACGAGGCCTTCAGCCAAGGAGTTCTGTCAACCTACAAAGGTCTATGCCTAGACCTGGCACACGGACAGACTTCATAACAATGTTCAGTTACATAGTTCTTAGTCTGACATGGTTATAGTGTTTGCAAGCTCATGGAGATTAGGTAGACAGACAGCCTTGAAACCCCAGTGTTGTTTTTGTCCCTCCACACTGTGGAGTTTTTGGTTCCACTTCTCCATTGTCATCTGCCTTTAACCTTACACATGTATTGTTTTGTACACCAGTTTCATGTAAATTGCCTTTGGGGAACTCCATTATGGATGGTGTAATATAACATTTAAACTGTTTTAATGAGCACTGTATAAGACACATTAGCATCAGATATAGTTAGTATAATAGAGGCACCCCTGCCAGGGATTTATAACTCCGCTACACTAGGAACATGCCTATGCAAGTACTGACCTCAGTACCACGTTTGACAGGGTTCATAATTCCATTTTGTTGCACAGGCTTCAATCTAAGGTTGGCTTTGATGGAACATAATTGTTTACCTCTTACCTAACAAAGTTTTTTATGTTCAATAATAATGGTAATTTTAGGTATGTCACCAATTAGATATGGAATACGATTAGTATCATTTTGGCTCTCAATGATGTATTAACTGCTCCCTTAACAATTCAGCATGTAATTTTAGGTGTTCAAGGTACAAGTCAGTACACTGATTTTTTTATATTAATTAATTATCTAAGGTTATTTTCCTACAAAAAACACTGCCAAATAAAGAAAAACTGAGAAACAACTACACACACACACACACACACATCGGTATACAGATTCAACTATTACTCAAAGAGAGTAATAAATTGTATGTATTGCATTTTAAACAGTGTACAGCATATTCAAAACGCAACAGTATGAATTTATAAGCACAGAATGACCATATTAGTCCTTAACTCATTTTTTTTAATGGCATCATGTTAAGGGTAGGACTTACTGCAATATCTTTTTACTTACATGTAAGGCACATAATGGTCAAGTATTGGAATACCTAACAGAGCTAAAGTACTGTATGTACTGCAAATCAATCAAGTACTTTTTCACTGGCCCATTTTTAGCCATACCTTACTGTGCCGTGCCATACCATGCACAGGATCTTCTCCACTCCACTTTTACCCAAGCCATACCACATTGTGCTGTGTCACAGAGAATGTGCTCCAGAGCTTTACCGAAGTGTACTGGACTCTGCACTAAAGTGAGCTACAGTACATCACAGTGGAGAAAATGGCTGGGGTGTTTCCTTTTTTATGTACTTTGAGTGTTGTGTTCTATTCATCCCACACACTGACTTGATTAAACCTTAGTTTTCTCCAGTCTGTTTCTCGGACGTGACCGTCATGAGTACAGTTTCCCTGCCTGAATTATCGGACGTTCCGTCTTCACGGACGTCACTTTTACAGGCTGCACGTAGAATTTCGTTGTACTGTACAGTACAATAACAAAGGAATTCTATTTAATTCCACTGTCACCTGGCTGTAACTTCATCTTCATTTTTTTATTCTACATTTAAAGTTTCTTGGGGACAACCATTATATAAAACAAACTAAGTTTCATTATAAGGTACAGAAAACCCATCAGACAAAATGCTGCACCTGTGTATTAGATATACTAGGCAGAGCTGTGTTCAAAATCTTTTACTACTGAAGAGGAAATCTCACCAATAAGAGGCTGGCGAGCTGATATAAAGAGAAGAGCACCACTTATGGTTCATTAAAGAATATTCAACGTAGCCTGTGCTAAAAAGAAAGAAACCATGATGTTACAGAACACCAATAACTAAAAGAACTGAGGAAAAGGTGATTGTGACAATTATTGATAATATCCATTTGTAATAAAATTAGTGACACACACCAAATCAAAAACAAAATGTTATTTGCATACATGTCCTGTTGCAGAATTAAACACACACAAGCTACTGCCGAACAGAGGAAGTTAAACAGCAAAGCAAACAGGAAACATCACAGAAAGCACAAATGTCTCTCATTCTCTAAGACACATCAGAAGGTAGCCTGATCCTGTCATTTCACATCAGCAAAAATCTGAGGAAGTACAGAGTACTAACTGTGGTGTGCAAAAATTCAGAAAGGCACAGGCCAGAAGGACCCTGCTAGCATTTAGTTCTGCTGACAAAACTAAACGGTGCACTTGTCCAAAGGCCCTGGTCTGGTAAATAGCTCTCTCTCTCAAATCAGACTTTTGACAGGATCACAAACTCATGGGACGCTGTTGCAAACATGCCCAGATGCTGACACCCCAGCAATTTTGCACTGCAAATTACCAAAAATGAAAATATAACCATTTACCTGAAGTTGCAAAGGGATTAAACCTTGGTCCCAGACTCATACTGCAATAACAAATATATTATACATAAATATCCTGTCCTGCGACTCATCATGCTGAAACATCAGCTAACAGAAGCTATCAATAGCAAAGACGTACTTTACGACACCCAGTTCTGTGGACTCTTCTGGCACAAATGACACACCTACCTACTCTTTGGTCAGATGTCTGCCTTCAGTGGCTCGTTCTATTTCTCGCTTGTCCCATGAGTTTTTGAGTTTTTAACTGTGAGCCTAATTATAATGCCTTGCGGAACACATTTGTCGATTTTTGCGCTATAACGGCTTGATTTTTACATTGAAATCTGAAAAACCATAGATCAGTCATACTGAGCTCGTACGGTTCCTCCTTCGTGATCTGCGCACTGATGTCTAACAGCCTGTGTTAGGATTCATTATGTCCAACATGAAGCATGATGCTACTAGTAACAAAGCCAGTACTGGGGATTTCAGACCAATTATTCACATTTTAAACGTTCGAATGAGGAATATGAAAATGCGTGAACAAATGTCTAGCATGCTTCCTTAGCGCAAAAATGATAACATACTGCAAACGTCTCATTCAAAGCGCCTAGAGATGGAATCGACTCAAACTACGTCGTCCATGTAACCACAATGTGCCGGTTATAATGACAGTGAATAACAGTGAAAGGCGCAGAGCCCCGGCGCAACCGTGCGTGTTGGGCAGCCCAGCCTGCAGCGCTGCTCCGCCGACACACACACACTCCGTGTAAACACAGGCGCTCATCTGCTCATACTTACATCTTTCTTTGCAACCTTCGGTGTGGTGTTCTTGAACTTGGAAATCTTGAAACGGTTCATGTTTCTTTACTGAGTGGATGCCTCTCCCTTCCGGAAGCCCCTGTCGTAACTGTCGCCTTACAAAAGACAGACACACACACACACCTATCCAGCTGACAGCCCCACGATAGGGCGATCTGTCGGCAACCAACACACACACTATTCACTTGCAAGTCTTAAATTTTATGCTGATAACGATTACGTACAATTGTACTTTTCAGGATAGTGCTTCAGTGCATTTAAAACACCTGAATGTTTTATTTAAAGTAAACAAACTTAAAAAAAATTAATTAGCTGTTAAACATAATCCGATGCATAACGTTACGGCATAAAATTGATATCAAGTTTCGTAAGTATTAGTGCTTAGTGTACGCAATACTGTTTATTAAGTCCTCGTTCCTATACATCATCCCGCCCTTCTCTATCGCTTTAAATTTCAGATACAAGTCACTTCCGCTCTTGTGTCGCACATGTGCTGAGCACGCGCATTATAACTTTATAACAAGCGGCAGTTCAGTTTCTATTGCGTACGTACGTATGTTACAATAACATTTGTTCTCTGCATATAACCCGTTCTCCTGGGGGAGCAGTGGGCAGCCACATGCGGTGCCGGGGAAAGTGGTGTTGATGATAATGATAATGATGATGATGATGAATGTAACTTCTGCTGCTCGCATTTGTGTCCTGCATGGGGTACTCCAATCGGTTATTGCGAAGTGAAATATCAGTAGTGTCTCTACAGTGGAAATTTGATTATACTAGTGTCAAGTCTATGTAACATGCGCAAGACCTGTCGGTGTTTTCAAATCCAATTTAGATGTCGGGATACAGTAAGTACAGTAGTGCTGTCAGACTTTGATTTGCCTTCAAACATTTAGCATGTCAGTACTGTACATTAAAAGCAAAGCTCAATTACATACAGAGGAGTCATGCATGAAAATTTTTGATAGGGTGCGATGTTTACACAACCAGTCAGCAAAACTGAGTGGTTCAGAGAACATGCACACATACATACACACACAAGCTACCCTGAGCCCACAACCCTGGAGATATAAGGGAACAGCATGCCCCACTAAGCCATCGTGTTGCCCCAAAAGCTCCTAAGAACTCACATAAGTAGCTGAATGGAGTTAGCCTACATGCAGTTAAAGTGTCAAATGATCTGAAAAGAAATACACTCGTTTCTGAAATGTTTCAAAAAGTTTGTTAAAAATGTATCTATAAAAAGTATCATCAAGACCAAGGGGCTATCCAGTGTACCTCCAGCATAAATATTTTGTAGAAACCATCAGGATAGGGTTTTCAAAGTCTTTGAACATTCCCCAGAACACTGTTAAATCTTTTATTAAAAATGGAAACAGTGTGGCACAACAGCAGCTCTCCCTAGAGAAGCCTTCCATCAAAACTCAGTGACCTGGAAAGGAGGGCATTAGTCTGAGAGGTACCGAAGACACCAACAACAGAGATCTACAGCTAAGAGCTGAGAAACCTCATACAACCAACACATGTAGTAATTGTGACAATTAAAAATATTTTTGAATTTAAATGTGTTGTACAAATCAAAAATTTCAAAGTTTTAATTCCAGATCAAGGTGGCATGGTGGTTAGCACTGTTGCCTTGCACCTCCAGGCCTGGGGTTCAATTCTTGCCTTGGGTCTGTGTGTGTGTGGAGTTTGCATGTTCTCCCTGTGCTTGGTGGGTTTTCTCTGGGTACTCTGGTTTCTGTCCAAAGACATGCAGGTTAGGTTCATAGGTGTCCAAATTGCCCATAGTGTGTGTGCCCTGTGGTGGGTTGGTGCCCTGCCCTGGGTGTCCCTTGCCCTGCACCCTATGTGTTCTAGGATGGGCTCCAGGCTTCCCTGTGACCCTCACCAAGAATAAGTGGCTTAGAAGATGAATGAATTCCAGATAATAACATTCAAAATTTGAAAAACACATTTCAGTTTCTTAGTGTTTAACAAAGCCTGAAACATTAGACCTTATGGATATAATGCCTGCCTTTATTGTATATTAATAATCATAAATTTTAGCATACTAAAATAGATGTGGATGTAGTTACAACCATACTATTACTCAGTATAGGTTCTTCAATCACAAGACAGGCATGCAGATATTCAGACTGAATGACATTAATATGTCCATGCAGTTGGTGTTCCAGTGTTGGGTAAACATGATTTTTCTTACTTTAGTACTAAGTAACAGAAAGTAAATTAGCTATGCAAAATGCCATCTGTATAGTTACAAATAATTATAATTTATAAATAAATTGCATCCTATGAGGATACACCATGTAACTGCAAACAAAAGTGATGCCACTTTGTTCTTGTGACCATTATGCTGAAGTCCCGTTTCATGGCAGACGTATGACACAAGCTGAGCACTGCTTCAAATTAGAACAACTTGTAACAACAACGTCACAATCCAGTAAGAGATAAAAATACAGGTCATAAAAACCTCTCAGAAAGCTCATCTACACAGAGGCTAGAGTCAACAAACCATCTCTCATATTTTTGACTTTGAATGACCACAAATAGTATATAAAAATTATAGGCTCATGAAGTTCCTACATATGTCAAAATATTTTCAAACTGTCACCTTATGTACATTCCTGATCCAGAATTTTATTAATGACATGTGTCACTTGTTTGAAACTGCTACATTTGATCACAAGGCAAAAAGAGATCATTCTAATAAACCAAACCTACAATTTTATAAGAAAATAAAATCCAACACTGAAAATACAAGCAGACTAACAAAGTGGATGAAGTAGCCAGTGTCAGAACCAACAACCAAGAACAGGACACAAAAGAGCAGTTACCCTAACTGTGATCTAGAATATCCATCACTATCTGACGTACACCATTATTCAGCATTATGTGAGGATCATAAGAAATAACTGCCATCCATCACCTCATCAGTATCTACATCTCAAAAAATGACAGTTTACTCTTTTTGGATATCTGTCCAGTTGACTAAAGGAAAAAGGTTAAATAGTTAATTTTAATTTTCAAAAATACAGCCTCAAAAACTGACAAAATTGAACATATGATTCCTAATTATGGTTGCAATACAGAAAGGTTTAAATTATATAATATATATAACTTTCATACATGTTCAGAAATATTTTGATGTTTACAAACTTCTAATCATCAAAATATTCTTTGGTTATACAAAAAAATTATTCCACTTATATGCCATAAAAATAATACAACCAGGATACCAATAAAAGCACCCATCCCTAATACTCACACAGCCCTCACTATGATAGGACCACTCTTTTATTTTTGAATATGGGTTTCAGTGGAGAGCCCAGGATCATTGATCTTCATACCTGTTTTTCCTAACAAAGTGCAGCACACTTCACTGTACAATACCCTGGCCAGCCAATGATATAATGGTCCCATTTTATTATATATATTGGGCTCCCAGGTCCTGAGGCACCCAAACACCACATTACAGAAATGCCATCATCTTTGACTGTAGGTACATTATGGAAACATTTAACTGTAGGTGTACAGTGTGCTTTTGCATACAACCTTCATCCAATCACCTACAAATTGGTGATTGGCATTACCAAAGTGCTTTTTTTTGGGTTTATCAGTTTACAGAACATTTTCCCAATAGGGTCTTCTCGAGGTAGGTTTGAGCTTTTTTACATTTGGCTTTAAGTAGAATACTGCTTGATCTTTATCCCTACTTTTCAGTTTAGTGTACGGCACATGGCAATGGAGAAAATTTTTCCAAATCGTTTCAGGCCACCTGTAAACTCTATGGACGTTTTTTTTCAAACCTCAATCAATTATATTTTTTCACTAGGTCCTGAGAGGTTACAGACAGTTCCATGAGCATGAAACTTAACATTGTAAACCATGGGAACATGAGTTTTAAGGTCTCCAGAAACAGCCTTGTAACTTAGGATTTTTATGTTTGGAGGGACGTTCTCTTGATGGTCCCAAACAACTCAATTTTTTTTACATGAACAGAAAGTGAACATTTTCAAAGCATTAAATACATCATTCATTGGTTAATTCAAGTCATTTAGGTGCTAGAAAATGGTTACAGGTGAGTCGAGTTATTGTAATCAAATGTATGGTGTTTTCAAACCTGTTGTTCACTTGCACTAGTCTGCATCAGTGGACTAATTTGCATATTTGATCCATTTTTTTTCCAGACAAACCAACATCAATAGCAGTATCAATAGCAGTGTTCTCTCTGCTCACTGGTTAAAAAAGGCTGGGGCAGAAATGAGAACATAAACATAGGAAGATCCATGTTCTGTGCTGGTGAATAGTCCTATGACAGAAGTCTGCTCTGCAACATGTCGAAACAGCACTTATTTGCTCATAACTGTAGTACTTATCTATACCATTGCCTCAGATTTTTCACTTTTACATGGCATTTTTTTAGCAGACAGTACAAACCCCTTCTCCTTAAGCCACTGACTGAACAATTTGAACGCTTCACTGTTTTTATGAGTTTTTTGTAGGAGTTGACAGATGTTATCTTTCTAAATATCCAGAAGGTAATGCACATCATTGATAGTCCAGATCAGACCTTACTGCTAGTGCTAGATATCTCAGCTGTTAACATTAGTTCTGCTCATACCAACATGCAAAATTCCACATAGATAAAACTTATAATGTATTCCTTGTAGTTGGTCTGGATCAAGGTCGGATCATGGTCACACAACCAACACACCGCTCCAGGGTGTGTTGAGACTGGACCGAGACCGCATCCAGTAAAGGGTCTCAGTACAGTTCTTTTGATGCGGCTGCTGTGTTCAGACCTGTCCAAACGAACTGCACCAAAGAGGAAAATGAACCAGAGTTCCATTCAACCAGCCCAAACAAGGCAGGTGTGAAAACACCAGTATCTGAAATGTTCAAAAGGGTGTCAACAACCATATAATGCCAACTTTTCAGGTTGTATATTATTCCCAACACATTTCCGTTTTAAAGTTTTTATCCTGTGGTGCTCACACAGATGACTGCATACACTAAAGCTGTTTCACTTCCATATGCAAGGATGCTAATTCTGAAAATGACAGGGACATGACATGTATGACACAAACATATTTACTGAGACATGGTGATTGAAATGTGGAAGAAAAGTTAGCGCACAACTTTTAACACAATGAGAAATCAGGTTTGAAACTTCATTCCCAGAATCATAGGTCCAAATAAAAACACATACAATAAAATACATTTGGAAATACTAACAATGAATTTGACAATATTTACATTTCCTAAACGTAATTTTGTGAACTGCCAAAACTATGATAAGGATCAACATTACTTGTAGAGACTAAATTGAAGGGAGAGGAGACCCTTGGAAACCCTGTGTTGTCCTCCCTTCTTTGAACCATTCTTCTTTCATGTCTTCTATCCTATGAGGGACCAAGTCACATAAGGTACCAGGCAACCAATCCGGCAATGGCTGCCACCCAGGTGGCTAACAGCACCTGGGCTGTGTGATGCCTAAGGAAAGTTTTGGCTATCTGACAGACAGAACCTGCTCCTCCACAAGCTGTTACATGCAGAAAGAGAAAAGGCAAACAAATGAATCAGAATTTTTTTACTGTTACCTTAAATCCTAAAATCCACAAAATTGTTTAGCTTCAAATCAAAGCAGAATTTGGTCTTCTACATTTAACAGTAGTAGTCATACAGATGGCTCAAAAGTTAGATTCCTACCCATTTTAGCTGCATAGTAAGGGCATTTGCTGATATCACCCTCCATAGTGGGATGGCCGGTGCCCTGTCCATCCACAGAATCCTTCGGGAGAGTTTTGTCAACTTCCTCCAGTTCAGCAAATACCTACCACAAAGAAGTACAAAACAAATTTATGGCTATCAATGCTCATACCTTTTATATTTGCTAGTATACAACAATATTTTAAATGTAGTTTTTCATATTAAAATTTTCTTTGGTTTATGCCTTAATATTTAGTGTCACCTTTTAAGATAATGTCTAACATTACAGCAGAATCTAACACTAAAACCAAGAATTTCAAAGCAGTGGTCTTCAAGGAGCTTCATCTTCCATAAATACTAATGTCAGGTGACAAGTTCCATAAGATTTATTCTACTTCTACTGAGAATTAATACATAAAAGTGATTTTTTTTTTCTTCATACTGGCCTTGAATTCCTTCCTATTGAAAACTGCACAGTTAATACTAATTTGCCTGTTTGTAGATATCAAAACTCTACATTTAAAATTAAAAAAAAATCTCAGAACCTGCTGATAAAGTCACATATTCAACGTCCTAATTGTTACCTCCATGTTGAACTGGAATGCCTGGTTTGCCTCAGCTACAATCCTCTCCTTGGTAGCAGCGTCCAGCTCCAGTTCATTCATGCGGCTGCGATACAGCTGCTTGAAAGCCTTGGCATTGTGGATGCCATCAAACTGGTAAAAGCTGAGCCCCTCCCCCGTGGGTGGCAGCTTCAGTGCCCGCTGTGCCACCTTGCGCAGCACTTGCCCACCAGACAGGTCACCCATGTAACGGGTGTAGGCATGGGCCACCAGCAGCACTGGGTCTGAGCGCCCGACCTCATGAATACGCTCCACGTAATGCCGCGTAGCTGGTGAGCAGCTCACACTGCTTCTCCAGGAGTCCCCATAGAAGTACTCCAGGTCGCGAGCCAGCGCCTGGTGCCGGTGCAACTCCACAGGGAAGTACAGTGGGGCAAACTGGGGATGATCTTTGTTACGCTCTATCTCCTCTTCCATGGCTGTATAGGTGAAATATAGGGCTACTGCACCCAGCTAGGACAAACAGGATGGAGAAATACAATGGAAAATTATTATTATCCTTTCCGTTGATGTAAGCAAATTCATTCTTGGCTGGTGCCTTTAGTACAACATTGATACATTCAGATGAGTTGATTATATTTCAAAAATCTAGGATTGCTGCAAATTACCCCATTCAACCTGAGTTTAGGGATATTGGACATATCTGTCAGACACCCAAATCACACTCGCCTAAGCTGATGGAATGACATGGCGCAGGGATAAGCCTATTCACAATACAGTCAGATGCACATTAATTAAATATAATGGCTATTACACATCATAGCAAAAAAATTTCCACCTGGACACCAGGTGGCTGATTTATTACTCCTTCCATTTGCATTACCGTGGTGCTCTTTATTGTTATTGAACTGAGTGGAATGCACATTTTAGAAATTGTTCAATTCATTAGTCTGACACAAGCTTAACCAAAACACAGCAATAAGGGAAAATATATATATGCATGGTTAAAAGTTTGAATGACAGCATACATTTTAGGTCAAGTTTATTTTTTAATAAATCCAAGGTTTTGAAAAATTGCATACACATTTTATTCCCTGTTTTCTACGCAAGTTTGACACACAAGCCCGAGGTCTCATATGTGGATCCCTCCGAGGAAAAAAAAAAAAAAATCATATATATCAGAAAGAAAATATCATGATTTTTCTCAATCAATAGATGTTTCAATTTCTTAAACTACAAATCTTATTCAAATATTATACTTGAGTAATTCTAGAGTTTAAGAAAGAAATTGACCTTGAACAGCTCCTTGGTGATTTGCCCTCTGAGAAAGTTCTTAACAAATGGTGTGTTTTCTGCCTTCTCATGGGACTCCTTGGTGCCGACAGCCAACATCTCTGATAGGTCTTCAGGACTAAGTGGAGGACTGTGTTACACTTGCTGGCCACATGTAACCCTAACACACACACACACACACACACACACACACACACACACACACACACACACACACACACACACACACAAAACTTGATAGTATGGTAATTTGTGCCTTCCACTTCCATACCTCAGACTGTTGTCCACCTCCTCGTTCTCCTCATATACTGCTCCACTAGTGACTTCCTGCTGTTTCCCAGAATCCCCCATTTTTCACCAGGTATCACTGTGTTTGTGGCTCTTCACCAGGTTCTGAGGAAATACACACAGGTGTGCACACATGCACCGTGATACATGTGTATAACACAAATGACCTAATAATCAAGCATTTTATGAAGTCATTAGTGTGTATCTATGCAATTCACAATGAAACAGAGCAGAATGTCCAGGGCTGTGTGTTATGTTTCCTTTTATCCTGTACACAGCTGCAAACATTTAATTGCATTGTATTTTGTCCTATTTGTTTTAATTTAGGTATTTACTACACAATTTGTGTTATATGCAATTATTTTTTTCTGAATTGAGCAAATGTCCAATGTCCACTGAAATCGTGTCTTTGTATGTGTATTTGTTGTTTGCTGTACCTTGTAAAGTGTCCTTGAGCCTGGGAAAAGCGCTATATAAATTAAACATATTATTATTATTAATGAAATTTGATAAAGATAAAACCAACTGAAAGTAGTGAACACTACTATAGTGAATTACTATAGTGAAGTAGTGAACACTATACAGTACTGAACATTGTATAGTGTATACTGCTTTTACTCATGGAAGAGAAGTATTGGTAAAATTGGTAAAACTCATTTCTGACTAGAATGCTTGAATCTAAAAAGTAAAAGCACTTTGTGGCAGTACATTAAGGTTCAAATGCACAAGTACACACTTAGCTTCAATGCTTCTGTTAAAGTCATAGTTGTCTTCATGAACGTTACTTTTAAATTTTTTCAAATTGAGAAAAATTCTGAAGTGTTTATTTTCAAGCAAGAAAAATATGGGTATTATAAACACAATATTAGGAAATTCATGTTTTTTGAAGAATTATTCAAACGGGAAGATAATTTCATTTAAATGAAATTAAGACTATAAACATCCAAAATGTAGTCACATTTAAAAGCTAACATACAGCACTATAATAAACAAGGTGCATCGCTTTGCAATACAGTTAGGTAACTACGCTGTCCAGAAAAATATATGACTAAATCTTTTAATGTTCCCTTTCCTTCCTCAATTTTAATCATTTCTTTAATTAAAATTTCGTTACAAAAATAAGCATGTCTGCCGTGTACTACATGGGACAGACGCGTAACTTGAGCAGCCCTGAGAGCAGCTCGGCAGCGGCACCGCTGCTTTCTCATCACGTTATCGTAACTTGGGCAGCTCCGATTATTCTATAAAATTATACAAAGACATTCATATTGTAACATCGGTGCCGCGACCAATGGGCGGCAGCCGGGAAGGGCGATTATGCACCTTCCTGGCAACCCTTGTAATTTAGTTGTGTTCCACCCTGAATGTGTTTGGTCGTATGAGTGTAGACCCTTTGCCCCAAATCCCTGGTGTGAGTGCGCGTGTGGGTGATTCTCCTTATTGCGATCTGCCCCAATTGTCCTCGTCAGGACACGTTTAATAAAAAGTTTGGCAATCGCACTTCCGCGTCTGTGTCATGGCTAGCCAGCGCCGCTACAATGGTGTCAGGAGTGGGATGAGTTGTTTCAGCCAGAGTGAGGACAAGGTTGAAGCGGGAGGCTACGAAGGGGGCTGTGTAACGACCGCCGCGTGTGGCGGCAGGTCGACCTGTAGGGACGGTGACGTCACCCCGAGAGTCGAAGACAAGTGTCCGATTGGCTTCGGAAGCCAGAGACTTGAGTCTTTGAGCAGTGGCGTTTTCCGAGCAAAGCAGCACGGAACACGCCACAGCGCCGGCTGAGTGCAGCAGAGAACGCGAGTGCACCCAGGGAGCCCAAGGGGTGCCGCTCAGAAGAGAGAGCTGCCGTGGACACACCAGCGCCACTCAAGCTCCCAAGATACAATGGCAAGCAGCCTTGGGAGCCATACGAGGTCCAGCTGGAGCTGGTAGCCACGGCTAACGGCTGGACCGAAGAGGCTGTCGCGGTCCGCCTCGGTCTCGCCTTGGAGGGGAAGGCGCTTCAGGTGCTGTTGGATCTGGAACCTGAGTCCAGACGCAGCCTGGGGGACCTGAAGGCAGCACTGCGCCGCCGCTTCGGGGACAGGAAAAGCAAGCAGAGCACCCGCCAACTGCTTAACGCCCAGAAGTGGCAGGAGGGAGAGAGCTTGGGGGTCCTGGCTGTGGACATTAATGCGCTAACCAGGCAAGCATACCCCGCCTACACTCCGGGCGTGCAGGAAGATCTGGCTCTACAGGCGTTCCTAGCGGTGCTGCTTCCTGAGCACCTGCAGGAAGAAGTCCACCTTCTCTCCCCGCGCAGCGTAGACCACGCCCTCGCAGAGGCGGATCAGATCGAGCTGGTTCTCACGCCCCTCCCCCCAATCCATTGCCACTGTGTGCACAGCGGAAGAGAAGGAAAATGGTGAGGACGAGCAGGTGCGCCAGCTGCAGCACAGGACAGAGAGCGCAAGTGAGAGAAAGGGGGGCAAAGGACCGCTCTGCTGGTGCTGCCAAAAACAGGGATACAAGGCACCTGTGTGTAGAGCCCCATTCCCAGCGCAGTCGGGGAACAGGAGAGGGGCCGGCAGCGAAGAACCCCCCCTTCGAAGTGTGTCGACTGGGGGATTTGCTCTGCCCGTCCGTGCGCTGCAGCATTGAAGGCTTCCGCTGCCGCGCCCTCATCGACAGCAGTGCCATGGTCTCCCTCATCAGACCAGGCTTGCTCCCGGAGACACACCCCTGGACTGCGAGGGACAAACCCAGGCCCACCTGCACTCGGTGACGGGACAGGTGGTGACCATGATCGGGCCCAGGCGCGTGCTGCTGGGAGGAGAGTCCATCATGCACGAGTTCTGGATAGCCCCCATCTGGGACAAGTGCATCATCAGGATGGACCTCCTCGTCAAGAACCGTGCCATTCTAGACCTTCAGAGGCACACGTTGTGTCTGGGGAACACCACCATCCCCCTGTCCACTGCCCCTGCACCTCAACCCCGGAAACACCCCATGCCAACACTTGCTGTGCCAGGAAGTCCCCTGCTGAGTCCATCGCTGCTGACCCGCCTGCGGGAGAGAACCCCAAATGCGGGGGGGCAGGCGGCACCGCAGCACAGACGCTGCTTCACTGCAGCCACAGCAGGAGACGCAGGCACAGTGTCAGCACCAGGAGGGGCAGGCAGAAAGTGCGGGAGATCAGCCTGTTGCAACACAGGGGTAGGCTCCAAACAGGTCTGTTGTCGGGCGGCACTGCAGGAAGGGCCCATACCAACGCTCCCGAGGGCCTCCCCAAAACCCCCGATCCAGGGCTGCCGGGCACCAAGGCGGAACTCACCCCCCAGTCGCGAGCACCGGCGTTTTCCACCACACCTGCTGGGCAATGTCATGGACAACGGTGGCGTGGTGGGTGTGTGATTTGCCGGGACGGTCGACTGTTGAAGAGGGGGCTGTGTAACGTCAGTGCAGCGACCAATGGGCGGCAGCCGGGAAGGGCGATTATGCACCTTCCCGGCAACCCTTGTAATTCAGTTGTGTTCCACCCTGAATGTGTTTGGTCATATGAGTGTAGACCCTTTGCCCCAAATCCCTGGTGTGAGTGCGCGTGTGGGTGATTTTCCTTATTACGATCTGCCCCAATTGTCCTTGTCAGGACACGTTTAATAAAAAGCTTGGCAATCGCACTTCCGCGTCTGTCATGGCTAGCCAGCGCCGCTACAATATGTAGTCTGTTAAAGTTCTACAATAGATGAGAAAAAAAAACATACAACAAATCTCACTATTTCTGCAACATTCAGGCCTGTAGATAATACGTGTTTTAAAAACTGTTTTTTTAAAACTGTTTTCTATTGAAGAACAAGAATAACTGCATTCAGGAAAGTTACTAAATTTTATATTTTGTCTAATTTTTAATGCAGTCCAGAGATATTCATACCCAACAGTCAGGATGAAGGACACCTAATTAAAATATATATCAATAACAAGAACACATCTGGCTACTATTTATCTATTTTAAACACATGCGATGTCGGTCGCCGTGTAACAGCTGAATGACATTTTGGTTATATTTTTGGTGAAGGTCCCGATAATATTTAGAAGCTGCTAGCCGGACACACATTCTTGACCTATTCACAAATAATGCAGAACACGCACAGTCCTATCTCGGCTAGTTTACCTATACTACCATTTCGTTGCAGCCGAAGGTAACTCCTTACTGCCAACGTACGTACAACTTAACATGCTAGTTAACCTTGTAAATCACATTACCTTCTCCAGCAGCGGAAAATAGTCCTTTCGAACGCGCACGGGAACAAAACAGGAAGTGATGGTCTGTGCAACCACGTGTTTCTCCCCTACAGTGATTACATCACGTGTCCGTCAACATTGCAAAGCGCTACACTGAGAAGAAAGGACTGCAAAAAATACTTTAACGGCTGATTAAAAGTTAAACGCCTGTTTGAAATATAAAATCATAAAGGCTTGACATGTATATTATAACAATACTTCACATATGGTTAGATAAATTTATTCAGACAGTTCATTTTTTGTTAAATCATATATGATTCATTTGTTTGTTAAATACATTAATAATTATTTGCAAGTATAATGAATTCAGGAAACTGCGTATCTACAAATGTGAATATAGTCATAAATACAACAAAACCTTTGTCTGTTCAAACACATCTGTGTCACATTCCTTCTTGTAAAGTTTAATTTAGACTAGTGTATTGCCATGGAGTTAACCAAGATGAACACAGATGCCAATGAGGGACTGTCAGAGACTTGATTATGACTTAGAAGCTTGGGTTCCCAAAGCCAACTTCAGCCTGCAGCTTTTCAATCTCTTCAAGAAGTGATGCTTTCTGTAGATTTAGCTACAGGGCAGAGGGAAAACATATGTTGGGTTTTAAAATGTCATTTACAGATAAAAAAATGTTAATTGTGAAAAATAGCATTAATTTATTTTTAAGTGCTTATTTAATACAGGTTTACAGAAGCCTGGACCACTAACAAGGAAAGACAGGAAGCAATCATGAAGAAAAAACCCATGCCAACATAGCAAGAACACTTCAACACCCATAAACACTAAATACTATAAAAATGACAGCCAAAGTCCCCACCTTTATGGCATACTTATAAGACTGCTCTGCTTCCAGTTGCCTTCTTGTCTATAAGGAAAACAAGGTTAACCTGAAAATGTTCATAACCAACCAGATAGTGTGTTTGATTCCATATTTAGCACAATTAAATTATGCAAGTATCTTTGTAGTTCTTCCAGTAAACAATTACACTACAGCTTGTTTCGGGGGTATCTATAAAAACACTAAAAATTACTTTATTGATAAATCATACACTAATGAAATCTTGGATAAAACGATTCCTTCACCTTCACAGTTACACAGTCCTTATAATGATTCTGTGTTGTATCGTTAACATGTCCATGGAGCTTGGGCAAGCAGCAGACCTTACATTTCAGCCTATTTCAACAGCTGTAATTCCTTTGTAATAGCATGTAATTCACTTCTGTAAAGCACCTTGAGGCACCTCTGTTGTGAAAGGTGCTATATACAAATAAATTAAATTGAATTCCCTTTGGAAATAAATTTTGCAAGCACTCACTAAGAAATTATGTGCTAAACACTATTACTGAAAAATAACTAATTTACTGTGAAAGCTCACTGTAGAGGCATAAGACAAGAGTAAAGTTCTGGAGGCTGGGCATTAGACGGAAGCACAGAACTCTCCACAATATTAAGTTTAGACGTTACTGGAACTCTAGACTCTAGTCTGACTTACAAAAATCAGACCCCAACCATATCCCTTCTTATCCACACATCACAGCTGGCATGGGACATTGAAGCACACAAAATATTCCAAGCATCCATCAAACCCTGTCTTGTTTGCCAGACTACCTGACAGTGAATCACATGATCACAGAAAGGCATGAGGTTTACATAAATATAGCCAATGCTCAGCATTGTGCATGCTCATTTGAGGCTTGTATGTGACGGCTAAGCCATGGGAAACCCAAATTGGTCAGATCACAACAAATAATTTTCTGCTGATGTTGTTTCTAGAGACAATTTGGAACTCAATGGTGATTGTATTAACAGAGGTCAGTAAAAAAGCACAGTGAGCACTTTTGAATTCTCTGGCACCTCCGTTGTGTTAACAGCTCAGCTGTTGTTGTTCATTGACCTTTCCACCTTAGTAGAAAGTTTCTTACAAATGACCAGGTTGACAGCAGCAATACAGAAATTGGAAAGGTGGCATCCTACAAAAGTGCTGAGATGTCGTAATCAATTCTGGTGCAAACATTTTTAATGGCTCTGTACCATACTTAATACCTGTGTCAGTCATGGATGCAGCTTTGATAGCCATCTCTGCATTGTAAAGGGGTACTGAGAAACATGTACTTTGTTATTCTGGAACCTTCTGAACACAAATGCAAACTTTCAGGCCTGTCACATACATACATACTCTGCACAGTTGATGGTGCAACGGAACAGTGCCTGATGCAGAGAAAAAGTAGGACTGACCTGCAGACAAACCAAGGACAAGTAGCCCCATACTTCAGCATTCCTGTTATTCAAGGTGTTAGCTTCTGTCAGAGCATCCTCTGCCTCAGAATAATCCCCCAACTGTTTAAACATACACACAAGGACACAACAATTATTGAAATACTCACACTCCAAGGAATGAATGCATACATGCCCTTTTGTCCTTCTATAAAGACTGACAGTTTTTAAATTAGCATTTTTCATTTTGAAAGATCCTATTACATTTCAATTCTTTTACATACATCTGATATAAAACATGAGGGGACTTAGTCATTTCTGCAGTTTTGTTACTGGCTTGACTGATGCACAAAAAGTTTGAAACACTCATGTCATTCAAGTCATTATCTGAATGCTTTACTGCAGTTAGTACTGTGCAAAAGGTATTGTCCACACAGGAAAATTATGTAGAAAGCTATTTGTCTGTACATGTAAAGGGCGTAATTATGGGGAATGACTGCACATGATAACTTGCTTTCTACTCACTGTGGCGACATTATTCAGTAACAAAATGTGTCTGCATGTGTTGTGTGACAAAGAGGAAAGTATTAATGAACTTATGGTTACCCAGTAACAGGCAATGCCCAAGCCCAGCCACGAGAGGCAGGAAGGAGAAGTTTTACAAGCATGCAGATACGTGATCTTGGCCTTCTCACACTATGGTGAAGAATGAGCAGAGGAACACAACACTTAGTGATGGCAGAAAACCTTCACAAGTTTGTTCAATTCCTTCACATAATATTGCAAGTTGTGAGCAATATAACCTACAAACTTACAACAGGAAATGGATAGAAAAACCACAAAAAGTAAAGAAAGGCTTATTTTACAGTAAATTTATATAAACTTGCAATACTTGCTTTTATAGCTCTCTGCTGCCGAGAAAAGCGATTTGTGCAAATCTGTACTCTCTTAGTTGTTTTTTTTATTTTAAAATGCAATTTTAGAGTTATTAAGTTTCCTTGTCAATGTCATTTTACATTTGTCTTGTTATTTTTTTGTGCTTTTCTCAGTATTTCCTGTTGTACAGTGGCATATTTTCCCTTAGTGGCTGCTTTTGGAACTCTTTTCCTCCAGAATCCTTCTGCCATTTCTTCAATGATTAATATATGTACATTTTACATTTGTAAATTTTGGTGCTATTCCGCTTATTAGAGCTACAAAGAGCCCTGAATAGGTTAATTATAACAACCCTTAATTAAATATATAAATACTCAAATAATAGTAATTATAATAACCAAAATTGTATAGAATGTAATTTGCAATGAACAGCAGTATTCTGTCTTGTGTAAATAGCTGACCGTCTCACCAGCTTTTCCTGCAAGTAAATGTCCCCCAAACGCAGGTAGATAGCATGAGTGTCTGAAGCATCTTTCACCAGGTCCAGGGTTCTTTCATAGCACTCCTGCGCCTTATTGTAGTTTTTTGTCAGGTAGTGCAGGTGACCACACCACGCCCATACGTCTGGATTCTGTCCAAAGCATCTTTTATTACTCACTTGATTAAACAAGTAAATAAAATAAAAAACATCACAGTGCTGTGGGGCAAAAACCTGACCAAATAGTAATGTCTCCCCTTCCAATGTGATGTTAGCTAGGAACAGGCAGATAATGATAAACACCTTGTAAATTTTTGATCTGGGTACCTCAAAACTGAACTTGAGTGCCTCTTGCAGGCTAGCCTGAGCACTGCTGAACTCCTCCCTCATCAGCTGCAGTCTGGCCAAGGCCAAATAATAGTGACTGCTTTTTCCACCTTCTGGACAGAGTAGCTCCTGGGCCAAGGCTCTTTGAGCCATCTGCATCATGGACGTGTGGAAGGACGAATGAGTTAACATTAAAAACTTACAAGCACAATGCCACATACTGTATATATACCAACTTAGAAACATAATGCATGATGACAATGCATGGCACAAACTGATAGTATTGCGGATGTGTGTGTGGGTTCCTGCTGACCGAAAACACATTATTCTCCAGCAGAAATTGTACTGCTTCCATGTAAATGGATGTACTAGATTGGACAGGAGACTGGAAAGAGGTTGTTGGCTGGTCATTATGGACGATTCTGGTCTCCACCGAAGTCTCACTGTCCTGGCTGCTTGGCTGACCAATTGCCAGAATCTTCACATCCCATTCTTCACCTGTGTTACACCCCGACAAACAGGGTGATTTAATAAAAAAATCAGGACATTGCAACAGTAGTCTTTCATCCTCCTACATCTGTACGCTGCACCTGTTCTGTTTTTGGTGGCGTCGCCACCATCAGATAGAACCTGCTCCCCCTGACTTTGGGTTTGAGGCTCCCCCTCTGTTTGTAGGGGCCCCATCGTGGCTGCTCTGTGTTGTCTGTTGGCCTCCAGGAAAGCCATTTCTGCCTGGATAGTGCGCTCCTGTCCCACGTAGAAAAGGCCTGACCAAAGTAAAGCTTAACAATAATCATGCTATCGAACTGTTTTATTTAAAACAGAATACATAAACGTCAAAGATAACATCAAACGCAATATCATTCTGTAGTCATAGTCATAAGTGACAACACTGCATTTTTCATCATACATCTGATAATAAATATTTTTTAAATCCTTTTTGACAGTTGTGTCCTTGAGACGGCCCTGGTATCTACATCAATATGTTCTCACCAAGCAAGGTCCAGGCCACTGTGCTGGTTGGATCCACACAAGTGGCCCCCTCTAAAAAGGTTTCTGTGTCATCCATGCAGTGAGCCATCTCCGCTAGGATTCCACACATCAGCAGACTGCAGATACAACAAACCCTGAGAGACAAATCTAATCTTTTATATTTTCAAGAATTCCTTAACTGATTCAAATTATATTTTTAACCATTATGTGTCTTGACATATCTGTAAAGCTGTTCTATATGCATAGTTGGACCGTTAATATTTGTAGCTGTCTGGGGTCATATACTTGCTTTCTAACACCTTCCTCACCTAGGCAGGTGTGCCCGATCAATGGACACAGCTTGATGGAAGCACTCTTCTGCCTTCAGGAAGTCCCCCGTCAACATGTGGAAAGCTCCATAGTCAAACCAGTGGCCTGGATTGCTCTGATTTTGAGCAATGCACTGTGGTAGCCAAAAAAGGTGAACTGTTAAAGTTCAGGGATAGCGTCACCATTTTTATAGATATTAATGCACAAAATGAAATCATCATCATCATCATCATCATCATCATCATCATCATCTTCTCTAGAAAAAAAAACAGACTTTATTCTGATCTGAGATCTACCCTGTCTGCAGGATACCTCTTTATAGAAAGTGTCAGCCAGCTGGTAGTCCTGGATCAGCAGAGCCTCCTGGGCAAAATGCTTGAGCTGAGCGCAACTGAGAGGGGACCAAGACTGGTCATCCTGGGGGTCCACTGACAGAGTCTAAGCCAAGTAGAAGATGAGACAAAGGAGTAAAGAGCATATGACAGCGGTTGTCATACAAGGAAGACCCTGGGCAGAATGGGAGAATTCACATGAACAATTAGACATGATTGAAAAAAACAGGAAATACCGGAAAAGAAAAATGTATTAAGATACATAACTAACTGAGGCCGAACCTAAGCCATTAAATACATAAGGACAGTGCATGGAAAGACACTGAACAGCTAAGATTATATGGCTAAAATTCCCAATAAATTTTGCCATGGTACATGACTGTGATTAACTCACTTTGTTGAGAGCAACATGCATTTCATCCACCAAAAATATGTAGAGCTGGCTCAGGAAGGCCTGCAACTGCTCCAGGCTGCTGAACGACTTTGTACACAGCATCTTCTCCTTCACAATCTGTACCATCGAGTGCTGTGTGCACACACACACACACACACACACACACACACACACACACAAACAATTGGTGTATAAATAAAACTAAACCATTTATATAGGACACGTAATTTAATTTAGTTAATGAACCACATATTGCTTACTTATTGTAGGTCATAACAGACTACAATGTTTGACCTTTTTACCTTCATCTGTTCCTTGAAAGCAAAGTATTTCCCTGAGTAATTCAACTCTCCAATCAGCTTGGCCTTTCGTTGTTCCTTTGTGACTGGGTCTAATGGCCCAGGTATAACAGCAGATCCAAACAGATGCTGATACTGCTTCCGAACTTGATCTGCCACATTCATAATCTGGGCTTGGTACTCCTTCACTGCCTGATACACATGGTGATAAACCAGATAATTAATCCACAAAATCAATAACTGTTTTGTTGACAGCCCCTTTACTTATAGTTCTACCTTTGTTAACAACTCTTTTAAAGTTGTGCAAAACCTATTAATAAGTGCAGACATGACATTATGAAGTAAATGTATGCATCTTACTCTTTTTGCTCCAGTAGGTTTGTATGCTGGGAGAGGCCTGGAGGGAATCAACTCTAAAACTCTGTAGAACATGTCAAGATGAAAAACACCACAAGATCAAGTCTAGCACACCTGCAGTCTTCTCTGCAGATCAAAACCATAATGTTAACATACAGCAAATATATTCAAATAAAATAAGATATTTGTATAAAATTCGAGAACTTAGTGTTACCTTTTAGCTAACTCCTCTGGAGGCCTCTTAGGAACCAGGGGTTTTTCCAAGGAAATTTCAACCACAATGTAAGTCTTGGCTTCAGCATACATCTGCCAGACAGTTATAAATATACTGTGCAAAAAATGTTGCAATGCTGCTGAATTTATGACGGACAGCTACACAAAGTGCTGCATTGTTATTAGTGATTACAAGGACTACATTCACACACGATTGTAAGCAGTTATTAACAAACCTCAGAAATCTGCTGAAACCAAACCCACCTGTCCTTCGATGTTGACTTGCATATCCACCTCTGAAGACCTCTTAGCCAACAGCGGCTTTCCCTGTGTTCCTGACTAAAAAAATAGTAGCTTTAACACAGAAAAACAGACCAGTTGGTGAAACAGTGAAGAAATTAGTTTTTTTACTGTGGTCATTATTATTTTTATTCCGTAGTTGTAGAAACAACTGTCCTGCTTAGGTGGAAAGAATTTTGCATGGAAATACACCAACAGGCTGTTTGTCACCAGTGGCATTCTTTAAATTTCAAGCCTACAATGCCCCCACACCATTCCAAAAATGCAAAATGTAACTGGGCTAATAAAATGAATCACTACAGGTAAAAATATCTTAGTTTGTCACAAATTTAATAACTACTTCAAGATATCTATTGAACTTAATAAAAATGAAAATACACATTGTAGCATTTTCTTGAGCTAATTGTTGAACAAAGTTGCTACAGTGTCAGCAACCACTTCATTTAGCCCTTAAAAGGTAGATGCACATTCAGACAGCCACGCAAAGTATCTTATACAGGGGAAACAGAGGAAGGGTCTCCATTCTCACTCACAGACACACACGCACACTGATGGTGACACAACTATTTACAAGGTGCTGCTGGGAAATGTAAATTAGATTGTACCTTCCCACATCCGAAACACAATGCACCGGCATTACAATTTCAATGTCATTTAGTCTATTAAACATTAATAACAGTATTCTTTGCACTTTATCTCTAGTCCTTAATTTCTTCAGTATCAATGAAGCTCGCTCTTACCTTTCTAAGAACTTCCTTTGTATCCTTGGCTTTCTTGGGAATGTCAAAAATCTTGCTGGGGGATACCTTGCACTGTGAAGGCACCACAGAAGATGGTACTTGGTCTCTGCTCTGCTGCAACATCTACACAATGACCCTTAACACACTGGCATTGTGCTTAGTCTAAAGCATGAGGCATGGCATGACCCTACCATCTGTCTGACATCCAAATGTCCACATCCCAAAGGGATTCCAACTCTAGATATCGTGACCAATGCGTGTTCATCTTGTGGCTAATTTAATTTGAAATAATAAACTTGTATCCATTAAACCTGCTGAGTTTATGTGACTGAATCTGCTTTTGAAAGCAGTATCTCCATGTTCTACCTTTCAGTTGTTGTACTGATCCTTTCTCTAGTGTTTTGTAAAACCTAAGGAAGTGCTGGCTGACATCACCTTAGCCAGTAGGTCAGATTCATAGAATGGGTGGACAAGGTAAGCCCCGTAGATTCGCCTCACTCCTGGGTAAAGCAGCGCTGACATGTCCACATAGGCCACTCCATGGAACTGGATCTGATTCTCCTCCTCTACCTGCTGGGCACACAAATCCCATTTTCACCTCTGTTTTGGAGGGGACATCGTAAATACATTTTTTGCAGTTAATCGTTTCTTATGTAAATTAAATTTAAAATGTGAACTTGGTAAAATCTTGGTTGTTCTACAATAATCAAATATACCCCTAAAGGGCACTGGGTTGCTGAAACAGGAAACAGCCTTGACCAAACTGTTGGAAGCACACAATTATTTAGAATTTCACTGTATGTTGCAGTATTTAGACTTCCCCATTCCACAATAAAGACAAAACTGACTTAAAAAAAAGAATAGTCCTACACCATTACGCCTCCTCCCCCCAAACATCACAGTTTGCACTACACGTTCAGGCAGGTAGCATTCTCCTGGCATCTCTCTCTGTCTGACTGTGATATGGGGAAGCATGTCAACACTCTGGAGCAGTGGAGATGTGTTCCCTACAGTCAAATAACAGCGTGCCTGAGATTAGTCTTGGTAATCTGAGCCTTAGGTATGGCTTCTTGGCCATGAAAATCAATTTTCTGAAGCTTTCTTAGACTGACATTGCTTCCAGAGGCAGTTTAAAACTCAGTATTTAGTGTTGAAAACAAACACAATATTTGCATATGCCCTACAACCTCATAGCTGTTTCCACTTCACAGTAGCAGCAGGTACAGTTCACTGGTTTGTCGCAGTCAAAGACACTACCAGAAGAACTGACTTGCTGAATACTATGACAGCCATTGAGTTCCCACTATTCCCAGTGCTTGTCTATGCATGACTCTGTGTGAGTTTATGCACCTTTTACCAATGGGCCTGAAGACACCCTGTGTGGAGCTAAAACAGTAACAAAATGATTCATAAATATAAATGTAAAATACACAAATATGCACACAAAGTTACAAATGTGTAACAATCCACAAATAAATGTAATATATACTGTACATACACAAACTCAAAGCATGCTTGCAGCATATTCCATAAATACATACAATTTAGTTTAGAATATATTGATCGATGTTATTGTCTATTTGTGAACTCTTTTGTGTGTATTCGTGAACGTTGATTTCTTCATGTTCATTTGTCAATTGTTTTTTACTTTGGAAACTATTGTTCCGCACTGCAGATTCACATATATGAGCGGAGTGATCTGTAAATGTGAAAAGGACTAATTGCACTTAATACTAATGTAAGAACTGCTCCACAACATCCATCTCCGATCAGCATCTTTGACAAGTATACTTTCTGAAAAGCATTTAGTTGCAGGTTTTTTGTTATTTATATAGAACCCATATGATTGCACATAAATTCTCAAATGTTTTTCCAGATTTTATAGATTCAAAGTCAGATTTCACCATCTTTTGCAAATATTAGAACGCTAATGTCAAATTAAGTCTACTGAGTCTAAACTTAATATCGTGACACTGGGGAATAAATTAAACTTTGGGCAGACACACAGCTTTCTTACATGTGTATCTGTGGAACAAAGCCATTATGTCCATATGCCAAACTGCACAATGTGAGCACTTACAGTCAAATGTTGGGCCTCTGTTTTGGGTGCAGCACTCGGGTACTTTTGAAGGATTTGTTGTACGCATGTGTCTCTTCTATATTTTTGTGGATTTTACATTTATATTTGTGAAACATTTTGATACAATCTTAGCTCCATAACCTGGTTACTCTGGTGGCGGCCATGGTTCTAGGTGCTCAGACACTTCCCCTTCTCTTTGAAGAGATTAAAGTACCTCTCTATCTAAGTAATGTGCCTCCCCCCCTTTTTAGTAAACTAAAAAAGGCTTTACAGCAGACCTGGGCATCGTATGGCCCGCGGGCCACATCCGGCGCTTTGCTTGTCCCTGACCAGCCCGTGCTAAATCATTGGAAAATCAGCAATTGAACAAAAATACACAACCTCGCTGCTTTTATTTTGAAGGCAACAGCTTTTTTTCCCCTTCAATTTACACACATTGTAGTGCCTGCGAGCATAAGCAAGCTGCTGGTGAACAACCATTTACGAGAGATGCTAGTTGACTGTTACCTCCTGTTAAAAAAAGAAAGGTTGATGCAGAACATAAAAGGTAAAGGTAAAGCCGTGTGTTTAGTGTGTGGAGATCAGGTTGCTGTGTTCAAGGATTACAATTTGAATCACTATTACAATGCGGTGATTAGACTACAAGCAGAATAGCAGCAGCACTTTGTGTAAAATTAATTTAATGCTGGTCTTTGAAATACTGCAAAATGCATATATTTTTTAAATTTTTTCTTGTCATAGTTAATTAAATGATGATTTGATGTTGGCTTTTTTATACCATGCCGGTTTCATTTCATATTTTCATTGCCCTATCGTAATATCTCAGAACCTGAATCAGAAAATGTTTATGGTCATTGAACATGTGACATGTTCAACAAAATTAGGTGCCTCTTCTGGTGCAAATAAAAAAAATATAAAAATAACACAAATTAACGGAAAACACACACAACCTTTCCCAGATTACCTGTACAATACCTGTAAGATATACTGTAGAGGTTTATATACAATTATAATCCAAACTATACAATTTAAAGCATTTTTTATAGAGTGATAAAATGAATATTAAACAGAACTGAGTGCATATTTTGTTCAAAATTGTTCTGATTGTTAATAAAATGATTTAATGTTGGCTTTCATACCATGCCTGTTTCATATTTTCATTGCCCAATCATAATATCTACTCTTACCTGTAGAAGTTTATCCAAACTATAC
>JABJVR010000038.1:4096175-4118018 GCA_025773905.1 Chitala chitala | reverse complement strand
GGAGAACATGCAAACTCCACGCACACAGACCCAAGGTGGGAATTGAACCCCAGGCCTGGAGGTGCGCGGCGACAGTGTTAACCACCACACCGTCCCTTAAATCTCTGCTCCTAATTAAGCATTCTTTGTCACTGGCACCTGTCTGTGTTCTTTATTAATTATTCAATTTGAATATAATTAATGATACTGGTTTGAATTAGACACCATGGCTAATTATCCAGATGGTTTCTGCTCTGATTTTGTAGCTAGAGTGAGATTGTAATGTGTGATTTATAGTTTTGTTACAGATCTTAAAGCACAGGGGTCTCACATTTAACTTTCTTATTCATAACTCTTATTTTCTCTCAATAAATTAAGACAGCTACGCGCAGACAGATGCAGATGATCAGGAAGAATGTAGAGAATAAATTATGTAATTGATAAAAATTGTGGACAAATTAACATTAATGAATTGGTTGGAAGAAAAATTTGCACCCATTGGGGCTACGAGGAGTGTGGCTGAGAACCTCTGCTTTAGCTGATGGCAAAGAAACCAAAGATGAACCACTGAAGAGTTACAGCATTCATCTAAAGGTATAATCACTAACGGCAAACTCTACAGATCACTGGTGCTACATCATTCAATGGGCAAAATCAAAATCCATATTAATGACATTCATATACAAAATGTTGTTCAAAAGACAAACACATTTTGTTAATTTAGTCTGTGAATATTAAAACACCATAAAGACCACTGAACATTCTATACACAGGCAGTCCTCGACTTACGGTGGAGATGCGTTCCGATGACCCCATTGAAACTTGAAAATGTCATAAGTCGAGAAAAAATAAAGACGCGCTCTAAAAAAAAAATGCACTCTAATACCGAGACAACTGAACTCTGTTGATCGCCGGTGAGAGTGAGGCGTCTCACAAGGTGGGAGATGCGTACATCCCAGCAGCGTCCCAACGTGTTGTACCACATACGCTGCTACGTTTGCCTGCCGCGCGAAACTTAAAATATTTTTACAATTTTGTTGTATCGCTATTGTCATTGTAAGATTGAAAAACCACAAGTCGAACCATTGTAACTTGGGTACGATCTGAATTATTGTGTGCACTAGAATATGTCACAATGTAGGGCTACCAGTCACTATCAGCGTGCGTTAGCAAAGAGTCAGCTATGTTTATGAGCGTGCACTACGGTTCCATAGGGTGTGCATACATGTATCACGTGTAACTGATATGTATCACGTACACTCCAGAGTTGTGATGAGACTGACCTGTACATTAGTGAAGTCCACACGGTTGAGGTCACTGAGCATCTGGTTGATCTGTGCAGTGTTCTGGAGGACTGCACGAGCTGCCTGTGCCAGGTGATTGAGGGATGTGTACCTGCGCAGTGTCTGTGCAAATGCACTTGCTGATGTCACCTGATAAGGGCCATGAGACAGTCAATCTTTGAAGAATGTAGTAAGGAGACACTATGAGTTCAGTCTGTAATTGTACATAAAGATCAATAACTAGTTCAGAAATCATGTTATGTGATTAGTTTATGCCCTGTGTCACTGGTCATTCTATCCCTGTGTATTCGGTAACACCATGCATGAGTTAAGGGTATGCACCTTGATGCGAACCATTTCCTCAGGGATGTTCATCATGGCATTTGTCAACCAGCTCTCCAAACTCTTGGCAAAGTTACGGATGGCTTGCGTTAAGGCACCTATGGAAAAAATGTCATTTAATTATGTAAAGGCACACGAGCTGAGCATTTACAAACTGGTAATGTAAGACTAATGTTAGTCTTAGCAGTGAGATGCTCACTAGGGATGGGCCGGAGCACATCAGGTATGAGGATCTCCACCAGTCCCTGGTACAGCATGTTGTCACACTGCCGGCTCCAGCGTAGCAATGGGTCAAACTTGCAAAGTAGTACCAGACAAGATTTGGGCAGTCGCTTCTCTGACTCATCGTGGCTGCAGTAATGAACCACAAAGGCAGCCTGTTACTGAATTTTTTCTTTACTGTGGATTTAAGTAAAAAAAAATTTAAGAATATCACACCAGGTCTGTGACACACTGAACTTACACAGAGCGTGAACCTGTGTCTCCAGCCTGACTCTCACTGAACCTCCAAAAGGTCTTCCACAGGGTCTCCACGAGGGTGAACTGTAGGTTGATCATTACATCTAGAATGGCCTAGATGCAATGGGACAGGACAGTTTACATTTTCGCCTTCACTGGCCATACAGAGAATCGTCAAAGCAGACAGGCCAACCTAAATTGAACAGTCCCTCAGACATGCAGACACAGAGGTAACACTTCTTACTGGGAAACCAATACAAGAACTCAGCAGCTGGTCAGAGAGGCAAATGCAACAGACTAGCAGACAGGAACATGTAAACAGACAGATACCTCACAATGTTCCCGATAGAGCAGCTGAAAGCTCTTGATGTGCTCCAACTCTATTCCCTCTGGCAAAGCCCTGCCCTGTAGGTCAACCTCAGGAAACTCAGGCAGGGTACGCGAGGCATCTAGAGGCAACAGCAAGAAGGCTGGCATTAAGAACACTGTCAGCTGTAGGCGAAAGAATGAAAATGCAGCTTAGCAGGCCTTCACCCACACAACTAACGCTACTCAATGTCAGATTCAAGGCTGGAGCTATGACTGCATTAGCTTGCTATACAGGACATGGAGGTGGCCTGGCAGCAATCTTTGATGAGTCCCTTAGAATTGAGACAAGAACCATGTCCCATATTTTTGATTAAGAGATGCGGTTTTGATCTGGTGGAACTTATATTGAAAGTATAGTATTTTTTAAAAATTCAGTTTCAATTTCACATAAATTTTCTAAATGAATTTTCTTTAAAGCATCATGTTGAGTAAATTGAAGCTCCAACTTACCATCACCAATCGCCACGTTTGGTTTTTATTAATCAAAGTAGAAACAACTTGCAAGCATTAACTAACTATTGACTGGCTGCAACTCATATATTTTCATCAGTTTTTGCTGCTGAATTAGCTGGTATAAAAAAAAAGTTTCAAAGCAGAGAACACAATGGCTTACTAAAACGAAATGAATTACTAAAATTACTAATAATAACCACCATAACTGCGGTTTGGCTACGTGTGTTGAGCCAGGATGCCAAACTGAATGGGACAGGAACTCACTATGTGTGTTTTTCCACGCATTCTGAGGTAACCAAAAAAAAAAGCTAAAAGTTCTTACTGACTGAATTATTAGTAACTAAAAAGCACTTTTGTTATGATGAGTCTTGATACTTTTATATGTATTTTACATACAGTAATAATAAAATTTTATTCATATAATGCTACCTCAAACTGCCACCTTAGAGTGGTGGAGGGATTTGAGTGCCCGAATGACCCTAGGAGCTATGTTGTCGGGGGCTAAATGCCCCAAACAGGTCCTAGGTGATGGGTCAGACCAAGAGCAGTTCATAAACCCCTTATGAATCGAAAAATATCAACCGCTGTTATGTCGCCTGGAATGGCGTTACTGGGGCCCCCCCTGGAGCCAAGGCCGAGGATGGGGCACGTAGGCGAACGCCTGGTGGCTGGGCCCATGCTCATGGGACTTGGCTGAGCTCAGCCTGAAACAGCGACGTGGGCCCACCTTCCTGTAGGCCCACCACCTGCAGGAAGGAGTATAAAAGGCCGGTGCATTGTGGATTGGGTGGCAGTCTTGGGGGGAGACCTCGGCGATCCAATCCCTGGATGACAAATCTGGCTATTGGGACATGGAATGTTACCATGGTTGAGATAGAGATAGTGCCTGTGCATGTATAGAGATAGTTGGGCTGGCCTCTACGTACTGCCTGGGCTCTGGAACCCAACTTGTAGAGAGAGGCTGGACTCTCTTCTATTCTGGAGTTGCATGTGGTGAGAGATGGCAGGCTGGGTTAGGCTTGCTCATAGCTCCCCAGCTCTGCTGCCATGTGTTGGAATTTTCCCCGGTGAACAAGATGGTTGTTTTCCTGTGCCTTTGGGTAGGGGATAGGTCTTTCTCTATTGTTTGTGCCTACAGGCTTTCTTGAGGTCTCTGAAAGGGGTGCTGAAAGGAGCCCTGATTGGGAACTCCATTGTTTAACTAGGGGATTTCAAGGCCCATGTGGGCAACGACAGTTATACCTGGAGAGGAGGGATTAGGAAGAACGGCCTCCCTGATCTGAACCTATGTGGTGTTTTGTTATTGGACTTCTGTGCTAGTCACTTGTTGTCCATAAAGTAAAATGTAAGCACCAGGACACCCTAGGATGGAGGCTGATGATTGACTTTGTGATTGTGTCATCCGACCTCCAGCAATATGTCTTGGACACTCGGGTGAAGAGAGGGGCTGAGTTGTTAACTGATCACCACCTGGTGGTGAGCTGGATCCAGTGGCAGAGGAAGAAGTCAGACAGACTTGGCAGACCCAAACGTATCGTAAAGGTTTGTTGGGAACGCCTAGCTGAACCCTCTGTCAGAGGGGTCTTTAACCCCCCCTCCAGGAGAGCTTTAACCAGATCGTGAGGGAGACTGGGGACATTGAGTCCGAATGGATCATGTTCTCCACCTCCATTGTTGATGCAGCTGTAAGGAGCTGTGGCCATAAGGTCTCTGGTGTCTGCTGTAGTGGACACCGGAAGGGATGCTGTCAAGCTGAAGGAGTCCTATTGAGCATGGTTGGCTTGTGGGACTCCTAAAGCAGCTGACAGGTACTGGCAGGCCAAGCGGGCTGCAGCCCAGGTGGTTGCGGAGGCAAAAACTTGGGTCTGGGAGGAGTTCAGCAAGGTCACAGAGGAGGACTTTTGGTTGGCCTTGAGGAAATTCTGACAAATCGTCCAGCGCTGTTTACAGTGGAGGTGGGGAACTGTTGACCTCGACTGGGGATATTATCGGACAATGGAAGGAATATTTCAAGGATCCTCAATCCCACCGACATGCCTTCTGTAGAGGAAGCAGTGGCTGAGGACTCAGAGGTTGATTTGTCCATCACCCGGGCTGAAGTCACAGATGTAGTCTGCAAGCTCCTCGATGGCAGGGCACTGGAGGTAGATGAGATCTGCCCTGAGTATCTTAAGTCTCTGGATATTGTGGGGCTGTCTTGGCTGACACCTCTTTGCAACATAACATGTTGATTGGGGGCAGTACCTCTGGACTGGCAGACCGGGGTGGTGGCCCCTCTTTTCAAGAAGGGGAACTGGAGGGTGTGTTCCAACCACAGGGAGATCACACTCCTCTCCCTCCCCGGGAAAGTTTATGCCAGAGTGCTGGAGAGGAGAAATGGGTCGATAGTCAAATCTTGGATTCAGGAGGAGCAATGTGGTTTTCGTCCTGGTCATGGAACACTCGACCAGCTCTATACCCTTACTAGGGTGCTCAAGGGTTCATGGGAGTTCATCCGACCAGTCCACATATGCTTTATGGACTTGGAGAAGGCATTCGACCTTGTCCTCCATGGCATCCTGTGGGGGGTGCTCTGGAAATATGGGGACAGGGGCTCTCTGCTAAGGGCTGTCCTATCTCTGTATGACAGGAGCAGGAGTTTGGTTCGTTTTGCCAGCATTAAGTCAGACCTGTTTCCAGTGTATGTCGGACTCTGTCAGGGCTGCCCTTTGTCACTGGTTCTGTTCATCACCTTCATGGACAGAATTTCTAGGCGCAGCCAAGGGCCGGACAGAGTCTGGTTTGGGGACCAAAGGATTTCATCTCTGCTTTTTGCGGATGATGTTGTCCCATTGACGTCATAAGGCCAAGACCTGCTGCGTGCACTGGAGCGGTTTGCAGTCGAGTGCAAAGCAGCTGGGATGAGAATCTGCATCTCCAAGTCCAAGGCCATGGTTCTCAACTGGGAAAAGGTGGTTTGCCATCTGCAAGTTGGAGGAGAGATCCTGCCTCAAGTAGAAGAATTTAAGCATCTTGAGGTCTTGCTTATGAGTGAGGGAAAGATGGAACATGAGATTGACAGACGGATTGGTGCAGCAGCAGCAGCAGCAGCAATGCGGTCGATGTTCAGGTCTGTCGTGGTGAAGAAGGAGCTGAACTGAAAGGCAAAGCTCTCGAGTTACCCGTCAATCTGCATTCCTACTCTTACCTATGGTCATGAGCTTTGGGTCATGACTGAACGAACGAGGTCTCAGATACAAGTGGCAAAATGAGTTTCCTTCACATGGTGGCTGGGCACACCCTTAGAGATAGGGTGAGGAGCTTGGTTACCAGGGAGGAGCTCAGAGTAGAGCTGCTGCTCGTCCACGTCAAAAGGAACCAGTTGAGGTGTCTTGGGCATCTGTTTCAGATGCCTCGGGGTTGCCTCCCTGGGGAGGTGTTTTGCACATGTCTCACTGGGAGGAGACCCCGGGAAAGACCCAGGACATGTTGGAGGGACTACGTCTCCAGACTGACCTGGGAATGCCTCCACATTCCCTCGGAAGAGTTGGAGGTGGTGTTTGAGAAGAGAGAAGTCTGGGCGTCTCTTCTTAGACTGCTGCCCCAGTGACCCGGCCCCAGATAAGCAGCAGAAAATGGATGGATGGATGGATGGATGGATAATGTTACAGGTAGTGTTTCTTGTAAGGATAGAATTGGTGGTTAAATGGTTCATTAATATTACTACATACACACCAGTTTGGTTGGTTTATAAATAAAACAAAAGAGGAAAAAATGATTATCTATACTGTGAATCATGATTCTAAGCAAATCATGATGTGATATTTTTGCAATATTGCTCCCCCGACACATTAGTTAAACGCATCAATGACATTGAAGTACAGATGAGCAAAAACTACTTACAGTTAAACACCAATAAGACTAAGATCCTGTTTTTTGGGGTAATAGTACTGAAAGGAGTGCTTTTAGTTCAGCCCTCAACACTGCAGGCCCGACTTTTTCATTAGTGAGTCAGCATGTAATGTAGGTGTAATTTCAGATTTAAACCTCTGCTTTAGCTCTCACCTTAATGCAATCTCACAGGCATGCTTCCTGCAGCTGAGAAACATTGTTAAGTTAGAGTTCTTTTAAAGTAGGATAGTTATTATTGCAATGCTCTACATTCTGGGAGTACACACAACACATTAAGCACTCTACAGTGCATTCTAAACACAGGTGTTAGAACTGATAGTGACAGTAGGATGTACGATCATGTAAGTCCTGTTCTGCCCTTGATCCACTGGCGTCCTGTTGAGTATAGGACCAATATCAAACTTCTTCTATTAACACACAAGACACTTAAAGGTCAAGCACCAGCATATTAAAACGGAGTTGATTAATACATACACTCTAAAACTTTCATTGCGATACCATAATGCAGGTCTTGCTTATTGCATGTATACTGTGCAGTAAAGAGGACAACCAATCAGAATGTCTGAGCCTCACCCAAAAACTGCTGGTACTGCTGCACTTGAGAGCTGATGTCAGATGCTCCTGCTGTCTGCTGTTGTCCCGCCCCCAGGGCCATCCCATTCGTCATGCCCTCTACCTTCTGTACTGGCTTTATCCTGCAGGAAAGAGGGGGACATTACAGACATGCGAGGGCCACATGTGAATGGACTACAGAGAGACAGTCGAGGGTGGCACCTCTGTTTCTGGGAGAATGGCTGCTGTCTCATGGCCAGGTGCTGCTGGTCCTCCATCAGCCTTAGCAAAGAGGAGCTTGCCTTGATCCGCAGCCCATAATAGTGATACTTAGAGTTGCCCCTGAAATACAAGCACATCATTGACTGCAACAGACAGCAGTGCCTAAGATAACATTCATCAAGAAAAGTTGTGTTATAAAGAGCAGACTTTGACACCATCGCAGATGCTACTGATGAGAAAACAGCGGTGTCAATGTATGCAATGACTGCGTGCTATCACTCACTCTGTGGTTTAACCCAGTTTTGATTGCATGGAAGCAGGTTAAATACTTTTTCATCTTGTTTGATGGAAATTTTATGTAATTTAAAGTAGTAAGCTAATAAAGATTAATTGTCATGCTTGGTGTAAGGCTCTTTAGAGTTGCTTATTCCACAACATGACTGCAACAAGAAGTATACGTTAAACAAATACATACATGGACATCTTCCTTCTGTGGAAAATGGCTAAAGTATTGGGATCAGGGGAAGGACAACAAGACCAGGTGACATGGTGGTTGGAAGTTCCTAAAGGTCAACTGACCTTTTCCTGGAAAGGACTTGATCTTGAACAACCAAGTAGGTTTTTCCATCTGAACCAGCCTACTTCAGAAGATGTAAAAGCAATCGCTGGGAATCAATGAACTGTGCAAATCCAGTTCATTGACAACCAACATACATGCACAGGCATCTTCCTTCTGCATGTCATCAACACCTATGGTCCAACTCTCAATGCTGAAGATGAAGTAAAAGAGAACTTCTGTGCCCAACTTGACAGTGTCCTTTCTTCCATTCCCAATGACAACAAGATCACTCTCATACAAGACTTAAATGCCAGAATCAGGAAAGATCATAGACTATGGACTGGAATGATCAGGAAAGAAGGAGTTGGCAAGGTCAATACCAACTAAATACGCCTCCTCACCAAATGTCCTGAACACAAGATGATCATTAAAAACACCTGGTTTCACCAGAAAAACAAGCACAAACTCTCCTGACTTGCACCTCCTCGACAACATCATCGTATGATCCCATGACAAGGAAACATCAAAATCAGAATACCGTCAAGAAATTCAACATTGCCATCCTTCAAGCATATCAACCATGCATAGATGTTTCAACAAAAACGTCAAAAACAAATGCCCTGGCATGTCCCACCATCCACAAAAGAATATTGAAACCAAGTGAAGAATGCTTATCTCCTGTAAGAAAACAATTGGGTATAAGAAAAAAAACATCAGGATTGGGTCAGTGATAATGACAAACAAATCAAACAACTACAACAAAAATAAAAAGCTTCAACACAGCTACCAAATGGAAACATTATCAGGATTGCATGGCTGCAGTCCAGAAGATCACCCGAAAATTGAAAAACCAATGGTAGAGGGTGAAAACACAGTAAACCCAACACCGAGCAGACAACAATGACACTTAAAGGCTTACTCAAAATAGCTAAAGCCATTTCTGTACCAGCCACTTGTGGTCAAGCTCCTCTCAACAGCAAAGACTGCACAACCATCTTCAGGTCGTTGACAACTCCGTAACCAAAATATTAACATTTGAAGAAGTCAAAGAAGCCTTCAAAACTTTAAGAAACAACAAGGCCACCAGACTTGATAGAATACCAGCTGAGGTCTACAAAAGTGGAGGTAACCTAGTCTATTACTAACTGCATCAAGTTCTTATGAAGATTGCAAAAAATTAAGACATACCAGCAAACTTAAGACACTCATCAATTGTACCCAACTATAACAGAAAAGGCAATCAAACTGACTGCAGAAACTGTTGTGGAATCTCCCTGCAACTGCAGGTAAGATCCTTGACTGCATCAAGAACAAATTACTTGTGCCACGATCTGAGAAGATACTTCTAGAGACATAAGCCTGTTTTAAACCATAATGTGGAACAAGCATCATAATCTTTACAATGTATCAACTACAAGAAAAATGTTGTGAATAACTTTAACCTCTGTACATAACATTTAATGACCTCACCAAAGCCTTTGACTCAGTATCAGGGGAATGCTTAGGGGGATGTTCTATCTGCCTATGGATATCCAGAAAAGTACATCTAAATCCTGAGATGACATGCTTGCCACAGGCATGGTCAGCAACTGTGAGATGTTTTATGTCAAATGAGCAATAAAAGAGTGATACCTGTCTGTCCTAACCCTGTTTACCATGTTCATTTATATCATCCACATCATCAAGGACAACTTATCTCCAGGAATTGAAAATGTCTGTAGAACAGATTGCAGACTTTTCAATCTTGCCAGTCTCAAATTCAAAAACAAGAC
Organism: Chitala chitala; assembly: GCA_025773905.1. Lineage (NCBI taxonomy): Eukaryota > Metazoa > Chordata > Actinopteri > Osteoglossiformes > Notopteridae > Chitala > Chitala chitala. Next base: position 4,108,137 of record JABJVR010000038.1, on the reverse strand, counting down.
CTCTATGAGTTCTCTTGTCAAGTTACAATACGCAGACAACAAGTGTTGCAGCTCTCTCAAAAATCATCTGCAACACTTCCTGACTCCTTTCAACCATGCATTTATGTTTTACAACTAAAGTTTTTTTGAAGTTTCATCAACAATTTTACTTCCTCAGTTTCTGTGGTTAATTGGTAAAAGGGTTTTCTCACAGTAAACAGAAATAATGAATTGCCTTAAAGTGACACTGTGCACCTATATAAAATATTGTTTCATTAACCAGTGCCACTGTAGAGCCACATGCACTATATCCCCATTTGTGTACATACATTAGGAACGCAACAGTTTGAAAATCTCTAGGTTCGGTTTGTATCAGACATATGGTTGCGAAGCAGTATTCGATGCATTTAAAAAAAACTAAATCTGAAATATATTTTCTAAATTTATTTTCTTTAAAGTAACATGCTGAGCATTTTGTAGCTCCACATTACGGACACCACCGCTAACCATGTTTGGTGCTTCCTTATCAAACTGGAAACAACTTGCAAAACATTAACTAACCATTGATTGGCTGCAAATCTCATGTTGGTGATGGCACAGAAAATGCATTTACATCCTTTTTTGCAGCTAAATTAGCTGCTCTAAAAACTTTTTAAAGCTGGAATCACAATGACTAAAACAACTAATCAAAACCGCAGTTTGGCTACGTGGATGCCAAACCGAACCGTCTGGATTTTGTCAGGGAACCATAGCATCCCTAGTGTACACAGACAGGCTAGTTACCGTGTGCCTAGCCGCCGTGTGCGCAGTCCCATGAACACGGAGCGGATGAGTTTGCCAAAGGAGGCGGCGTTGACAGGGTCCAGCTTCTGCTCCTGGCAGTGCAGCAGGTAGTGGCAGTACAGTGTGGAGCGGGGCAGACTCACCCCCTCAGCTGTCTCATAGTTATCCAGGAGCCACTGCACCTGGGTCAGGGATGGGGGGTGACACCATAAAGCTTCTGCAAAACCCTCTCTCACTCTCATTTGCTAACGGACATGCATATACAGTCGTCCCTTCACATTCTCCAGGATTAGGAGCAGAAGACCCCCCAAATGTGAAAATTTGCAAATAATACTTGCCCTCCAAATCTGAACCCATAACAGTCTGATAGCCTGACCAACAGCAGAAAAGTCTATTTATTACCAATTTCTAAACAAACAGTATTGTGCTGGACTCAAAAACTTTCCAGTATGAAGTATTTAGCAATTCCACCTTTTGTGTCAGAGTCATCATGGTCTTACTCCTCTGAGGACCATTTTCAGACACACTGAACTTATTATTAAATTATTAAAAATGTAAAATTAATGTTTAAAGGTTACTGTGAGAAACATGACATTCTATAGAAACAAAGACAGCTAACATGTGAGTGAGGCTGCTTCCAGAGATTTATGCTTTCTATATTAAAGACACAGTAGGCACTTACATTAAAATATGTAATATTATATGATTTTATGCGATACAAATTATTTCCAATATTGTTTATACATTTTTGGCCTATCTGTCGTCTGTGGGTTTCTGTGATCATCTGGCAAACTCCAAATAATATTCCCATGTTACTGTTCACAGTCCACTTACGAGCAGCCAAGACAGTGAATTTTAACTTAGGGAATGTGGAGGGGCGACTGTACATTTGGCTGTTGAATGTCTACTGGTGTGCCATGGCACTAGATACAGGTATGCAGTGACATCTGCCTTCAAAACTGACATGGACATTAAGATGTACACACATTACTGTTAAACACAATATTTGCAAATTCTATCAATATCATAACATCACAGATTTTATTTACTTTTTGCCACCTTGCTACATATTCAAACAAAATATAAGACACAACATGCAAACTGGTCTTCCCCATGCATTCTTAAAACTGGCCAGTTTTATAGCGGCCCAAAAACACACTTGAATCACATGAGCACTATCACCAATAGGAAAAGGGTTTAACAAATAATATAGACCAGAATAACATGCACTGGTTGAGTTAAATACTTTCTTTTATTTAGCTGTATCTTACATGGCCGTACTTGCCATTGCATGTGATAAAATGAAGATGCGGAAGGTGTTTTAACTCTGCCTATCCAAACAGCACAATGAATGGCAATGCCCCCCAGATGATGAAATGGATGTGATAAAGTGGGGTTTCCTGTATACCTTTTTGTCTGCTGATGGCACGCTACTGGCCTCTCCCTCTGCCAATATACTCACAGTAGCAGGTGACGCTCGGCTGTTGTGTGAGTAGGTCTGGCTGTTGGTGCTGCTGCCGCTCACCACGTACCCGCCTTGAATGACGTAGCTGCCCCCGGTACTATTACCCTCTCCTCCTGCCCCACTGCCATTAGATGCCCCTCCAGCTGCCACTGGGGCCCCGGCCCCTGTTCCAGAGGGGGCGGTGGCCACAATTTGTCCTGCCCCTGATACGAACATGGATGCAGTGCCAGCACCAGTGGATGCTGGTGCTGTCTGGGAGGTCACAGGGGTGGTGACCTGTGACCCTGATGCGGGTGAGGCCTCATAATACGGAGTGGCAGCACTCTGGTTGTATAGAGGGCTTTCAGAGTATGGATAATTACTAGAACGTCTGTAGAGGAAAAAGGAAGGAGCAAAGATGCAGATGAGAATGAGAGTCTGAAAAGGAGAAAGTAGTGGGATGAAACATGACTATAAAACACGTTTTCTTCTCCATGTTCTATCTGTAATAAGGTTTTTTGGTTAATCTGTTTGTTTTTACTGTCTTTTACTTGGTTTCAATTTATTCTTCATTCAAAATGTTATAGTGTTGTCATATACCATAGCATATTTGTTATTCTGTTGTTTCTTTGTCACATGAGATAGAGGAACAGACTCACATTGTACTAGTAGTGTAGTTGGTGTCTCCCCCTTCCACATACTGGACCTGGCTGGTGTAAACATGCTGTACTGGGACCTGCTGAAGCTGCTGCACCAAAGGAAAAAAGAAAAAAGAGGAGCGTGGTCAGTTAGCACAGCACAGCTGAGAGAAATTGTGTGACCATATTTCAGATCAAACACACACACACACACACACACACACACACACACACAGACACATACAAGTGCATACAAGCCTAGTGCAAGCTGGTATAGCAGGTGTGCACATCAGAACACACCTTCATACATACCTGGGCTAGCTGAGCTTACTCAACAAATGTACACATCTTATAAAAGATGAATAAGTTAGTACAGTTGGGGGAATAGCATGGCAAACATTCCCAGAAGTTTTGTTTGCCATGTTCTTCTCCATGACATAGCTCACACAGCACCTGTGAATGTCACTCCTCTATTAATGAAAGCTGCTCTTGACAGCAAGTGATATTAAGAAAGCCAGCAGAATGTACAGAATGTAGCTCCTATATTTTAACCATCCATTAATGTGAAATAATGTTATACTTTATTTTATACTCTACTATAATAGAGGAATGGAAAGTTAATGTAGACCTTTCACAAAGAGAAAGAGAGCTGTGTGTGAGGGACCTTCTCCTCTCACCTCCTCAGTGAGATGTACAGGCTGAAGGTTGGTCACAGTCAACTGGGTGCTTTGTCCAGTCTTTGCTGCCTGCCCTCCAACCTGCACCACTGATCTCTGCAGGGGGAATGCACAAGCACTTATTCTGACATCTGCCTTTTTGACTGTTTATCCGGATACAAATTCATTAATTTAACATTTTACCACTGCTCTTATTGGGTTTTATAGCTCTTTGAGCAGAAAGAAACCAATAACATGTATATTGAATGCATTGTGTTAGTGAGAGAAACATCCATCCATTCACTGTACTGCCTTATCCAATTCAGGGTCGTAGGCAGCCTGGAGCCCAGCCCAGGAGGCACAGGGAGCAGGGCAGGGGACACCCTGGGCAGGGTGCCAATCCACCACAGGGCGCGCACACACACATGCACACACTACAGACAATTTAGAGACCACAATCAACCTATCAACCATGACAAGAAAATTTATGAAAGTACAGTTACATGTTTATTTCACACAAATCAGACAATGAAATTAAATGTGATTTTTGCTTTGCAAACTTAAGATTGGTTTATATACATGTATATAACACACAAAGTTAATAAACACATAGAGTGCAGTATTGAGAAGTATTAGAAGTAAGGTCAATACTTGGGAAATAAATTTGCACCATATTTTCTTATTGCCTCTGCCCACTGAAGTGGTCTAGATTGTGATGCATGTAGATGTGTCTTTAATAGCTGTGTGTGCATGAGAGCACGCCAGCATATCGGGACTCTTACCTGCACCTGCTGCACCACCTGTGTGGGCACACCTGTCTGCACCGCTGCTGGGGGTGAAGTTGCATTAGGGACAGTCTCAGAGTGCAGAGTGCCTTCTGCTAGCAAGGAAAAAGAGAAAAGAAATCAGTTTGAAGTGGCCATTGCCATTTTGTGAGTGACCATAATACTTCAAATAAACAATAATATAACTTGTAAATGTTATTTGTTTCATTAAATGTAAGCAAATCAATGAGTTTGTGTATTTTTGATGAAAACAACCACAATTGATTGTAGTTTTTAAGAGTCACTGAAATCACTGAAAACCCAGCATAATTTATTTTTCAAAAGAAGGGAACATCATGTTTTTAATGTCTTACATCAAAATATTATTTATTTGTTCATTTGTTTATTTTCTGACCATCTTATCATGTTCAGGGTGGCAGTAAACCTGGAGCCTATCACATGAAAAACAGGATGCAACCCAGTACTGGATATTTTATCTGAAATCAGCAACTTTATTTAATAATTATGGTATACACAGGAATTACAAACTGTAGTTGTAGAATTTTTTTACTATCTTATCCTGTTCAGGGTGGCAGTAAACCTGGAACCTATCCCATGAAAAACAAGACACAAGGCAGTATTGCATATCTTATCTGAACTTAGCAAGTTCAATCATTATGGTATATACAGTAATTATAAACTGTAGTTGTAGAATTTTATAAAGGCAACTAAACATCATAAATTACTAACATATTACTGTCTACATTAGAGGCCGACCGAAATTCGGTTTCAGAGCCGAAAGTTGGCAAATGACGTCTTTCGGCGTCGTTTCTGTTTCGGACGAAGACAATAAGTTAGCTTTCGGTTTTATTTCAGTTTCTGCCAAAATTGATACAGACTTTCTGTCTTCAACCGGATGTCTATTTTTAGAATGTTACAGTAGCCCTGTTTGTCATTCCGACTCTGTGCGCTGGTGAGAAAGATTACGTAACTTCGGTCTGCGCATGCGCAGTGAGCGTGGTTAGGACAGATCCAAAGGTAGGATAAATTCACGGAACACCGGTAGTCGGTGCTGGGCAGATCAAAGGATATTCATTCACTCATTGACGTCCTGCTTTAGTTTATACGCGTGTTGTTACTGAGACTCATCTAACAATATTGATACTGAGCTTAAGCCTGTTGGCTTAATTACATATAAGCGAAGCTTGTCTGTTATTTAATAGTTCTATATCGAACTGGTGAGAATTAACCAATTAAAATACTTGTCTGCACCACCGACCAGCGTGGCCAGTAAACAGCTGTTTAGTGCAGCTGGACAGTTGTATGCTGACCGGCGTAGCAACTTGCCGGACAAGAATGCGGAAAAACTGTTGTTTCTTAACTACAATATTCGTTTGTTTGAATTTAATTACTAATTAACAGTATTGATGTTCATAAATTGTTAATGGTCAGAGATGTTAACGGTTAGTGATTGTTAATGTTTAATTCTTTATTAATAAAAGTGGCATAGAATCATGACATATTTCTTAAATCTTTTGTTCGGCTTTTTTTGGGTGATATATATTTCGGTTTCGGTTTCGGCCGAAAGTGTAGTTAAACTTTCGGTTTCGGTTTCGACCGAAAGTCAATTTGTAACTTCGGTTTGGTTTCGTTTTCGGCCGAAACCAAAAAATCAATTTCGGTCGGCCTCCAGTGTACACTTTGTCTGATAAGCACAAAAAAGTAAGTGAAAATGTTTAAGTCATTACATAATGCTTTCGCTACAGTGACATCCCAAGATTTAAGGGAAATGTATGACCCATGTATGCATAACTTACCTGTGACAGTGACCACAATGTACTGTGTTGTGGTTTGACCACTACTGGGCTGTGTAGGAGAGCTCTGGATCTCAGCAGTGACATACTGTGTTTGAGAGGGTGGGGCCTGTGCAGGGGCAGCCACCACAGTCTTCTGTGCTGCAGGGAGAGGTGTGGGGGCGGCAGGTGGGGCAGGAGGTGTGCTCTGTCCAGCTGAAGGAGTGGCAGGCGGGGCTGTGCTCGGACTAGTTTGCAGCTCAGTGAGGAACTGGGGTGGACCAGTGAGCGTGGCCACAGCAGCAGGGGCTGGCGGCTGGCCTGGGGCTATGCCCACAGTGCTGCCCTGTGGTTGTGAGGTTGGCTGTAGCTCCCCAGCATACCCAGGAGTTGCCATCATGGTAACTAAGAGAACACAAAATTATTAGAACATTAATTCACTTTTAATGTTCAAACAGGAAGTGAAAAGTAACTAGAAATTTAAATTACTGCATTTTCAAGATGTGAACATTGATTCCACTAACATTACAATTAAAAGCTAAAAATGGAATGAATATTACCAGTTTTTTCAAACAATTTGCTGTAAAGTTATATGCAAATGAGTATTGCTAGAACTGGTTCACTACACAATTTTACACATCAGTGTAGCAGTCAATACAGAATAATACATTGTAAGCAGGAAGCACAAGTTGTCATAAGTACAGAAAGGGATGAAATACATATTCGCTGCCCCATTGAGTGCAAAATGATCCCAGCTATTTGTGTTCACTATATTTCAGACTACTGCTGCATTCCTATTTTCCAGAAAGGGGCAAAATATCCATATGATTCTGTATCAAGTCAATCTCTGTAAACAAAGGTGTTTGCATTAAATTTTACTACTACGCTGTCATTATACGTTTTCACCTCCATGTTCTTAGAACTCCAACAGTAAATATTGCGGGACAAATACGATGTTTGACAGTTGCTAACTCCACTCAGTGTTTAACTATTCGTTTTAGCTACATATCTCTCCAAATTGCATTTCATACTCAACTTAAATCAAATTTTATCTGTGATACACTACACTTTCATAGACTTCATTTAGCAGTCTTCAGGCTAACATCGGTGTGTCTGAGTCTGTAATAATTATGGCCACACAGGTGTACCTCTCCTGCGACCCTGACTTGGATAAGGCAGTGTAGTGAGTGATTGAGAGTGAGGTGTACTTCTCAGGAGCCAAGGAGATTGTGTTGTGATGTCTTTCTTCAGTGTGTCTTCCTGCTGGAGGGGAGGGAAGGTAAGGGGGGTTCCCAAAAGTCAAAACCTACAAAATCTCCAGGTCCCCAATAGAAAACCAAGCAGACGGTAACTCTAGCCTGTAATGCCGACCACGCCCCTTGCGCCCCCCTCCCATGACACTTCCAGTGCCCAGGCTCTTTGGCAGTACAGCTATTCCATTATACAGGACTGATAGAACCACTCGGCATCGAATTAATATGTTAAATTCAAGGGAAAATAGAAAACTTGAATGCAAACAAACAGCCAGCGGTTTCTTTTAACGACGTTGTATTTAGTTACATTATTACACGCAAAAAGACAAAGCGGAAATTCAAAAGTCAACAAAGGGTTTGCTCATTAACAAACGATCAGAATTTGACGTCTACGCTCTGCCTCTCCGAGACATGCTCACAGACGTCTCATTTTCAGCAGTGTTAACAACATTACAAGTAAACTACTGAACATATACTCCAACAGTAGACATCTTGTTCTACGATCACTTATCGTCGTTATAACAGCCGTCTGAATGTTCACACTTCGATTTTTAGCTATGCAAAGCTAAAACGTGCACCATGCAAAGTACCTTTCCGCCCAGTCACATAGCTAGCTAACTACTTCGTTTCTGGCTAACTGAATATGGAATCATAAGATGAAAAAACAACAGTCTCCATAATGTTTCGTTAAATGCACTGAACGGCTGACATGTAAAGTTTTTCACCTACAATTTGCTGTGAATTTTCCCCCGGTATTTTGTGTTTTATTTTTTCTTTTTTTTTTAAATTCGTGCTGTTGTTGTTGATTCTCGTTGCTGGGTTCTTGTCGCCAGGACTACCGTGGCTATGGCGCTTCGTCCTCACCGGGGCAACTGTTGCTACCCACCCGCGTTTTTCCCCACCTTCTCTTTCCATCTGATTGGCTCAATTTGTCAGCCACAACCCTCGATGTCTTTCCGCCATAGGAGCCTGAACTGTGTCAGTTAAGAAGCTTTAGCCTCATTTGTAATCGATGCCTGCCAATCACAACTGGCACTCGCACAACAGAACTACGTCTATAGCCCTGGAAACAATTGGGTGAAGAGTATGACTATTACATATTCTTTCGTTGATTGGATACAAATATTGCACATAGCTTGCGTTCAGATTCGATACGCTGCTGTTGCCCAGTTAATGAGTACATGTGTTTTTTGTTTATGAAGAAAACCTGCACAGACTCTACTAATCTATTAAACCCATATAGTGTGACATGTCTGTATGTGACCAGTAAAGAATGAACACACGTCTGGCTAATCAACAGATTTTATTAACCATGTTCGTACTCAGCTCAGTAATGCCTTAGCTCAGTAATGCCTCTGGCCAGGGCCAGCTATAGCCTTTTGGGGACACCAAACAAAATCTGAGTTGCCCCCCTACCTCCAAGCGGTTTACAAATACATTCCTCCTCATTAATACAGAATACAGTATTTGTTTGTTTTTATACGTTATCTGCTAATATTGTACAAAGTTGCATTAGAAACACTAGAGATGACATTGTAAATAAGGTCTGCTGATGTATAATGCTAGTCTAGTGACAAACATTTTTTTTTCTGAACGAAGAAATACTACACCACATCCATTACAACATATATTTCAACTATTTTATTATCATGAGACACAGCCACACTAATCTCGTTACATTTTAAAGGTGGAGTTGGTATGTTGAGAAGGATTTTAAACAATGTTTTTAAAAATCCGTTTATTGTATTTTATTGTATTATAGTATTTGTGTGTTTGTGATATTGACTGATCCTTCTATTGTATTATTTGTGTCTTTATTGTATTTTATTCATTATTGTATTGTATTCTAAATAAAAACTTCGTTGTTTAAAATATCTGCCGGAATGATGAGACACAAATACCCAGTAGCGAATTCACTCTGAAGAGATCTTTCTGGTCAGTGGGAAAAAAAAGAAAAAAATAAGTCGTTCTAAGGGCTAAATAAAGAGCTTTTGGTGACACCACACTGACTGCTTCTGAGTGTTCAACAGTTAGCTCAGGTCACCACTACACTGGTGTCAGAAGCAGGATGAAAATTCAAAATGTACTAGACAGAATGTGTCGCCTGCAGTTAGCCACTCAGATGGAAGTGCTGCTAAGTGGGGCAGCCAGCATGGGAGAGTAGCAAGAGACACCCCACCAGCTGCAGAACATGCTGCAGCACAGGATGGCCACCCCGGAAGACACAAGCGCTCCCAGGGCCCACATCCACTGGGGGAGCAACCAGCAGGGGGCATTTAATAAACTCCACTCCACTCTCGTCTTGGCTCCAGTTCGTAGTTTGTCATAGACGCGGACGCCAGCAACACCAGCATCAGAGCCATGCTGTTCTAGCTGCACTCTGGAGGACAACGGGTTGTAGCATATTTCAGTTGCTGTGGCAGCAAACATGAGCGGAACTACTGTGTCACTTGGCATATGCTGTTGGCAGTGGTAACAAGGCTAACACACTTCCGACCATACATGTACGGGTGCTGCTTCCTCCTAAGGACTGATCATGCTTCCCTAATCTGGCTCCTGAACCTGAGGGGCAGGTATATATACAGTGGAGATCAAAATTAGAGAACAGGAGTAAAAGAGCAGTTTTTTAAGCATATTTTATGAGTTACATATATTATAAAACACAGAATTAAAAAATTAACTGAGATTTGAAAAAGAACACTGATCAAAATGTAAGAACGCTTTCAGTTCCCTCCCAGTTATTGGTGTTAATCTGGCACCTGGTGATAATTTCTTTAATTATCTGACAAACCCTATTTAACTGGCAGCCTAACTTTCCAGTTTTCACTGGTTTTGCAAGATGGTGAGCTGTTCTAAAGTGACTGAAACCTCATCTGGCAGCAGGTTGTGCAGATGAAGGCCAAAGGGATGACCCTTTCAACCATAGCAAGAGAAGTTGGTCGTTCCAAATCTGTCATTTGTAGAATACTGCATCTTTACAACGTCACAAACTCATTCAAGTCCCCCAAGAAGGCTGGTCGTCCATGAAAGACAAATGCAAGAGAGGACAGGATAATGCGGAGAATCTCAATGGGCAATCAGTTCAACTCTGCAGCTGGGATTGCTCGCCAGTTCAGCGCTGAACAGAGTAAGGATCTGTCTCGTCATATAGTGTCTCGATGTTTAGGAGAATTTGGACTGAAAGCCCACTCTGCAGTGACCAAACCTCTCATTAGCAGAAAGACTCAAAACTCAAAAGGCTAGACTAACCTTTGCTGAGGTTGTTTGGACAAAGGAGGACTGGTCCAAAGTACACTTTAGTGATGAACGCAAGTTTAATTTATTTGGGTCCGATGGGAAACATTATGTTCATTGTCAAACTGGGGAAAGACTGAATCCAAAGTGTGTGAAGAAGTCAGTGAAAGGTGGACGGGGAAGTGTCATGGTTTTGGGGATGTTTTCTGCAGCAGGAATTGGGCCTCTTATACAGCTACATGGCACAGTGAATGCAAATGTTTATCAGACCATTCTTTGACAACATGCAGTTCCTTCTCTGCTTTCATCACCCAATCAGCCAGCAATTTTCAAAAAAATATATTTTTCAAAAAATCAACCAACTACAAAGGCCAGGGCCAAACAGTCATTGAAAGCAGCAGTTTGCTGGCATAAGGGCTGAATAGCTTCTTTGCCCGCTTTGAAACCACCACACCTCTCAACTCACTGCCTCTCAATAACTTCATCTCCAACACCACCACCCCTCTCTCTAGAGGAGCATGAGGTGAGGAAGACACTGAGAGCAGTGAATGTCCGTAAAACAAAAGAACTGATTGTGGACTTCAGGAGCCAAAGTTGGAACCATACCCCTCTCCTCATCAATGGAGAAAGTATAGAAACAGTTGACAACTTCAAATTCCTAGGCACTCTCATCTCTGCTGACCTCTCCTGGTCTCCAAATATCAAGGTTTTAGTGAAGAAGCCTCAGCAGCTGCTGCACTTCCTGCAAGTTCTCAGGAAGAGTAACCTGGACAAGATGCTGCTGCTCTACCACTCCTCAGTGGAGAGCACACTAACATACTGTCTGGGGGTATCTACAGCACACACAACAGAGGACAAAAAGGCTGTGCAGATGGTTATCAACACAGCCACGAAAATCATTGGCTGCCCTCTGCCCTCCCTGGACAACCTCTCCAATCTTTGCTGCCTCAACTAGACCAAATCCATCACACGCGACCCCTCACACCCTGCCCATCACCTGTCCGACCTGCTGCCCTCCGGGCACCGCTATAGATCTGTCAAGTCCCACACCACAAGACTGACAAACAGCTTCTTCCCCTGGGCCATACAGACTGCAAATAACCAGACCCCCTCCATCACACATATACACATACATGCCATACCACAACCAAAAACTTTTACGTCAGTAACAATCAGCACTGTGCACTTTATTACGGTTTTAACTTACCAATCCTGCTTTGTCTAATACTGTGCAAGTCCACATATTATACATACTACACAAGCACATCCTTACTATACTGTGTATATATATGTGTATGTGTGCGCAAGTGTGTACATATGTGTATATGTATATACATATGCTAAATACTGTGGTGGGTTGGCGCCCCGCCCTGGGTGTCCCCTGCCCTGCGCCCTATGTGCTCTGGGATGGGCTCCAG
>JABJVR010000038.1:4068814-4096075 GCA_025773905.1 Chitala chitala | reverse complement strand
AATTACCTGCCTCGGACACTGCCGATTTACAGCACCTCAGATTAGAGCACAACTTAATGCTTATTGGAGTTCATGTGGCAGATATATTTCAACATCCACTGTTCAGAGAAGACTGTGTGAGTCAGACCTTCGTGTTTGAATTGCAGCATGAAACCATTACTTTGGAAGAACAACAAGCAGAAGAGACTTGCTTGGGCCACGAAACACAAGGAATGGACATTAGATCAGTGGAAAAATGTCCTTTGGTCTGATGAGTTTAAATTAGAGGTTTTGGGTTCTAGCCACTGTGTCTTTGTTAGTTGTAGAGAGGGTGAACGGACAGTTCCAGAATGTGTGGTTCCCATTGTGAGGCGTGGAGATGCTTTGCTGGTGACACTCTTGGTGACTTAGTCCAAAATGAGGGTACAGTTAACCAGCATGGCTACCACAGCATTTTGCAGCGTTATGCGATCCAATCTGGTTTGCACTTAGTGGGACCATCATTTATTTTCCAACAGGACAGTGACTCCAAACAAACCTCCAGGTGATGTAAGAGCTATTTGCCGAAGAAAGAGAGTGATGGAGTGCTGCATCAGATGACCTGGCCTCTACAATTCAGTTCAATTAAATTTATTTTTATATAGCACCTTTCACAACAGTGTTCCTCAAAGCACACAATTACCCAATCGAAATCCAGATGAGATGGTTTGGGACGAGTTGGACCAGAGAGTGAAAGAAAAGCAGCAAACAAGTACTCAACACCTCTGGGAACTCCTTCAAGGTTGTTGGAAAACCACTCCAGGCGACGACCTCATGAGGCTGGCTGAGAGAACGCCAAGAGTGTGCAAAGCTATCATCAAAGGAAAAGGGGGCTACTTTGAAGAATCAGAAATATAAAACATTCTGGGTTATTTAACATTTTTTGTTGATTACATAATTCCATAGTTGTTGTCACAATTTCAATGTCTTCAGTATCAATATACAATGTTGAAAACATTGTAGGTAGTTATGTACTGTCTGGCCAAAAAAAAATAAATCATGTTTGCCTCCGAGACAGTTAGAGTGTGTCACACCACTCTCTAAAGTCTTCTCGAGCTCATTCAGAAGACTTCCAATGAAGTTAAAGTCAGGACTCTGTGCTCCCTCAACCCGTTTCACAATTTTAGCCTGATGAATCGTGGCATTGTTGGCCTGGAACATGCCTGTGTCGTCAGGGAAGAAAACATCCGCTGGTGGGACAACCTGGCCAATCAGCAGATTCAGATACTCAGTTGACTTTATTTTATTGCTGTATAACATTACTGAGCTTATACCAGATGAGCTGAAGCCATACCAGCTAATAGCACTGTCTCCAGAGGCACACATGATGTTTTTTTGGCCAGACAGTGTATAATAGGCTATAATAGGCAATATTCAGAAGAAATTGCGCAGTTTGTGTTGGCCTAAAGCTGTACATCAACTGACACCCAACTAACGTGTAGGAAAGCAGGTAACCTACCAAAACTCAGTTTGTTCTGCTGCTGAAAAATGGTGCAAACCTTCCACTACAGGTTTTAAAGCTGCACGGTGACTCTTGTTCCCCTTTCTTGACTCATGTTGTAGTAAAACTAAAAGTGTTTTACTGGCTGGGTGGTGATGGGTGAGTGGAGCAGCTGGCTGCAGCCTCAGCCGTCTGTAACAACAGTCTGCCTGTCATCATCTAAAATTGATAAAAACAGAATAGTTGTACAGCAAATACAGGTTAAACACTGGGAAATTTTTTTATGGATCCAAACCCAATACCATAAGGACAAACCATAGCACAGTGCAAACCACAAAGGATGTAAAGCACAAATACAATGTAAATACCAATCTAAAGGAAATGGGTTACAGAGGAAACTAATCAGCTTGCTAAACGTTAGGACAGACATCATACTAGGAAGCGAGATGGTTACTGTCAGCTGTAGCCATTACTAGAAGCGTCGCTCAGAATTGTCTAGCTGTCTGTTCTTAACTATTATTTAATGTTTTATTTTTGTAACAGAAAAAAATGACATTTATGAATATTTTTGTATTAGGGATCCACAACATTGACATTTATTTTAATTCATGTTATATTGACAGATGTTTCAACATATTGCTGCTGTTTCCACCCTTGCTTGAGACGATCATTTTACAGTAATTGCAAGCAGTACTGTTGTGCTCTTTCTTTGTGAAAGGAAGCCATGCTTTGGACCGTTTCTTCCTCTCACCATGGCTCCATCTTGTTGCAAGTTTCCAGCATAGTAGATGCAGAGTTTCAGGTCATGAGGCTTGAGTTTTAGCAACACGCATCTGAATATAAGATGAGAGCACAGAATCTGGGTCCTAGCACCATTTGTGTGAAATGCACATGCTTTCCTCATGCTTGTGTGGGTTTCCTCTTGATCCTCTCTGGGTTCCTCCCACCATCCAAACATTTGAATGTGGAACTTCAAATTGCCCTGTGTGCATGTGTGTGTGTGTGTGTGTATATATACATACATTTATTTGTATACACATGCCCTGGGGTGGATCTGTGTCCTGTCCAGCATGTACCTTGCTTTTCAACTTAGGCTGCAGTAGGATAAGTGGCTGGAAAACGAAAATGTTAGTGTATGTGTACACTGATGTGATCCGTGGGAAAAGCACCAGGTAGCTCTTTACCACTGTATCAAGCAAAATGTATTGCAGTTTGGAATTAGTCTGTGGTTTTAGAGACAGAATTATAATACAGAGCTCACAGTATTTAGTCTTATATAGCTTGAATATTCTGCTGAAGCTTTTTAGGCAAATGTAGTGTTAGTAAGTCTAGTATATTGGGTAGGGTGACTATTATAGATATGAAAATTTTACACTCTTGCAACATTTTAGATTTTTTTGTTTTGCAGTGCCCTGAATAGAAAACCCACTGACATTTTTCAGTTTCACTTGGGCATAACAACTTAAAAAAAGTTAATCAAAACAGAAGATTACACCTTTTTAAGAAACTATAAAAACAAAACTTATGAACACTGGCTGGTATTTTATTAACCCTTCATAATTTGCATTTGTGTTTAAATTTATACACAATTCAAAATCTGCCTTCATCCAACATTACAAAGGTTATGGGAAACAATTCTGACTATAGTGAAATAAAATCAGCAATTTCAAACATATTTCTCAGGAAGTTTATTGCTGTGGTGCACGTCAGCAGATAAACACAATCACAGGCCACAGGGAACTAAGGAAACATGTTTAAGACCAATTAGAAGGTAGAATTGAAAGGCCGTAACTAATTTGGTTGAATACAGTTAACTCCATAATTAAGCGCTGGAAAATATATTTTATCACTTGGAACTTTTATGATCAGATGTGATTCTCCACCACAGAATTATTTACAAATTCCAAAATTTCAAGTGGTGTCTGTACATTTTTGATGTCCACTGTACGTTGGACTTTGATGCTTTGAAGTGGTGTGTGAAAAGTTCTGGTTAAGTTTTCTTTGGCAGGAGGTTACTATCAAAACTGAATGCTGATGGGTATGATATCTGTGTTTTTATCTGTCCATACTTCAGAGTATCAACACCTGGATGTCCCTGTCTTTCCCTGCGCCTGCTCAAATGATGTCCCAGCTGGAGGTGGTAGACAAACAGGTCACAAAGGATGAGCTTTGCCAAGAGTCAGCAAACATCCTCAATGGGCCTGCAAGAGCACAGTTCCATGAGTCCCAGGCCCTGGAGAAGGTCCAGGGTGAGAACAATAACTGTGAAGAGAAGAACTCTGAGAGGGAAGAAGGGACAGAGTTTTACCCTTCTGCTATGACAAGCCCTGAAACACCACTGGGTAGTGGAGCTGAATGCTACAGCAAGATGACTGATGCTGAGAGCTCACTGATTGAATGTCCAAGCCCAGTGGAGATACAGCCATTATTTCTGGACTACGAGAAGCATTTCATGCCCTCTCCCTGTGACTTGTGAAGCTTTAAACCAAGAACTACTTTCTGGAATCAGCAGTGGTTGTCAGTAATGAGAGAAAGGGGCTGTTGGGTTTTCTGTAGTTAAACTCAGTGTCCGATAGTGGCCCTTTCAAAGCTGCATCCTCAGGTGTGGGTGATGAACTGTATCCACAGTTCACTGTGACATGTGACTTGTGGATTTACAAGTGAACTCTCGAGAAAATTTTTTTCACACCTTATTTACCTATTGTCATGTCTAGCACATGTAGGGGCCCACCTTGGCCACTAGGTGGTGCTGTTTCTTAATTTTTCCTACATATTCACATTCCTTTTCACTTGAATCTTAATTTTAGTTAATTATATTATCACTGTCACCTGTGTCACGTTACCCACTTCTCTTGTCTATTTAAGCCCTCCCTTTTCCTCTCTTTTTCCAGTTGTTGAGTTTTTGTGTAGATCTTGGTCTGTGTTAGTGACTTTGTATTGTCTCCCTGCTGTCAGATAAACCCTCTGCAATTGGACTGAGCCATTGCCTTTGTGCACCTGTTCCCCTGAATGTTACAGAACAGCTGGCCTGTAAGCATGAGTATAGTGAAGGGGAGCTCTGACCTTGTTGTTTGATGGGTCACCACAACACCTTCAGGCCTATTTTCATGTCCTTTTTGATTTGTTTGACCATCAACCCTTCTGGTACTGGTCAGAGAAGCAGAAGATCACTCTTGCTGTTCAGAAGGCTTACAGTGGAGGCTGCTGAATGGGCAGAGAGACCAAGGGAGTCTTGGAGAGGACCATGTGTCTCTTTCCATGACTTCTGTGATGACCTGTGAGATCTTCGCCAAACCTGTAGGCCCATGGGGACTCTCCAGGTTGGTGCTATGGACCTTGAACCTGTGAGGGTTCCATTGATTCATGTTCAGTTATAATCTAAATAAAATGGTTTTTGTAAAAATTTATTTGAAAAGTACACTCTCTGTGCTTTATTTGAACAAATGAACAAAATATATGCAGTGTACACACCAAGAGGAATGACACATCAAATTGCATAGTGAACGTAAAATTACATTGTGACAACAATTAACAAACGTCAGATGTTTTTGCAGCTTTCTTGTTCATTGTGTTACTAAGTGTGGTGCCTTTGTTCTTTAACATTTGCAAAAAAGTTTGATTCAAAACCAGTCTATCGCTCTTTATGAATGTGAAACTTTTCTATTTTACATGTTTGAAGCACACGCTGTACCAAAATAACTGATTTTAATCCAATTTATCTGAAAAGTATTTTAAATGTCAAAAAAGTCAAAACCATTTAAAGCTACAGAACAAAGAATCTTCCTACTAAAAATGTTCAACATCCGTACAAAACGTGTTTCTATAAAAATTCATAAAAAGATGTACAACTGTCTCCCTCTCTAAACCACAAAACACAAGAATACTCAATATCCAACTTAAATATTCTGAAAACATCCTTAACGGGGTACACACGGTGCACGGTTTTAAATAAACCTATTTAATAGCAACACTATTTGTCATTAAAAGACTCGATTTCTTTGACAATGCTGTCACTCCTGTGTGTCAGGTGTCATCACCGTGACGTAATACCGGGGCGGTGTTAATAATATTCCTGTTACACTTCCCTTCCAGTCGAGTTTTCTCTATGCTGTATATGATTGGTCAGAGTTTATATGATGTATTCGATTGGTTATCGTCAGACAGGGATCTGTAGACGGAAGCCGAACTGGTGCAGGAAAGGGCCGTTGAGCCGGTGTGCTCCGCAGCTCTGCTTTACTGTATTCCAAACCGGTTCAGCGCATTATTAAAAAGCGTTGCTTGGAGTTATCAAGGCAGCCAGTGGGAAAACTACACATTGCCTATATTGCTCTTAAAGAGAGTCACTGACCGAATCGTTGTCGATACACCGAGTGAGGGACTGTACACTTCACGTGCTCGGAAGACTTTCAGGTAATGGAGGTGTTTCACACCGGTCCGATGGCCATGTAAACCTGCCAGCTCCTTGTTCCAAACTCTGGCACGGCAGGCAGACAGCTGGTCCGATACTACAGTAGGTCATGTAAGGCTGGAACAAAGCAGGGTGGGCACGTTAGGGGTCTTAAACGTTTTTAAAGCCTTAGTCTTATGGAGACTGAACTGGTTAGTGATATCGGTAAGTAGGCGACGTCACAACACGTATTAGTTGTATGGGATGATGCCCAGTAGTGTGTGTGCTTTCAACAATGTCCGTGTTCTTTCACTTATACATGTACGTTGTCTAAACAAATAGCGCAAAATGCTGCGGTTTCGGCCTTGGATGGCACTGCAGCCGGGAGCTACCCTGAGCTTCTAACCTTTGGGAGGTCCCCATGGTGTGGCTTTTTGTTGGGTGCATCTTTGCGTGTCCGTGCACTGTCTGGCTCCGTCTGAGGCTTTTGTCTGAAATGGGACCCTTCGCAGACATGTGGACCACAGGGTCGTGCGATGGTCTCAGCACTTTTCCAGCAGGCTGGACTTGCCGGTAGTTAGTTTTGAGCTGCCTTGTGAACAGGGGAAACCGAAACTGTATCGTGGGGGCTGGGGCAGGATTAGGTCGGATAATCCGGGTTATTGGAAGGTCCTTATGTGTTTGACTCACCACTTCTTATCTTCTCATCGGCCTGTCCTCACAGCTGGGGGACATGGTGTCCACTAAAATAAGGCTACTACAAATATGCCTTACTGCTATCCGGACAAGGTGGGACACCACGTGCCGGACCCCTTTCCACATGTTGTCCTCAGCCATGCTGACTGCAGCTGTTTGTTAAAACTCGACAGCATGTAGGCCACACAGAAGTACTGTACTGTTTTCCACACTGAAAATTTTTTGTGTATATTACACAGTCGGGTAACTTCCATAACGTTTATGGAATTGTCTAGATCAGTGGTTGTCAGCCTTTTTTGATTTGTTTACCCCCTGTTGGAAGTTTTTTTTTTTTTTTTTCCTCCCTCTCTCTGTTACCCCCAGGTGTTGTGTGTGTCTTGTCAGTTTTGTTAAGTACCCCCTGAAGAGATGTTGAGAACTCCTGGGGATACTAGTACCCCCATTTTGCCGTTTTTGCTTTATTACATATTATATGATTGTGCCATCATACACTGCCAGCATGTTCATCACTGTCAACATCAGTTTAAAGAATTGTGTGAATGGATGGAGCAGGTTTGGATTGTGGCGTGTTTAGTTGCTGTTGTCATTACCTTTTTATGGCTAACAGTTCAGTGTAGCAGCCTGCTGCATGTTGCTGTATTTACTCTGAGCACTTCATCACATATGGTGTGATGCTTTTGATAATTCTGTTGTCAAGTTTGTGGTTCTCTTGACTTCTCCGTAGTCCACAGGATGGAGTGGCAACCTGATGAACAGGGACTTCAGCAGGTTCTCCAGCTTCTGAAGGACTCCCAGTCCCCGAACACGGCCACTCAGAGAGCTGTTCAGCAAGTATCTTTTCACAAGGGAGGGGGGTTTGTCAACGACACATTACTCTGTCTTTAGGAGTTTGTTTGGTTGTGGAATACCAGTAATACGCTGTGGCTCGATGGTTTTGTTTTTAGTGAAGTGTTTATTCTTCAAAGGTCTTTTTTTTTTTTTTTTTTTCTACCCCAGATTGTTGTGGACAGTTTGCTTTGAAGCTTTTTTTTATTCATAGTCATTATTAGTGGTAAAATCACAATGTGCTCAATTTATTTTTTTATTATTATTTTTTTTTTACAAGGTGCCACTTTTGCCATGTTTCAATCATTATATGTAATGATTTACAGTGCAACAGTTCCCTTTCTGTCATAGGCTTTTCTGATGCTTTACATCTGAGGTCTTTGTGATAACGTCCACTGAATATTTAATTTCTGTGTGAATGCACAAATCTTTTCTTTAACACTGGTGCCAGAAACTGGAACAGTTAAATCAGTATCCTGATTTCAACAACTACCTCATCTTTGTCCTCACTAGACTGAGAACTGAAGGTGGGCTTTTTGTCTTCATTGTGACTGTTTGGTGATATGTGGTATTTGTATGTATAATGTATTGCATGTGACATAAGACATGACTACACCCATATGTGCTTGAACATATTTCAAGCTGTGGACATTATGGAGTCTGTTCCTACTTTGCGGATATGAAATGCTCTTCTCCTCAGAAGTCTACCCTCTAGATTTTGGAACTGAAGGCTGTGGGGATTTGTTTCCATCCAGCCGCACAAACATTAGTGAGGTTGAGAACTGATTTTGGGTGATAAGCTCTGGCCCTGCAGTTGGTGTTTCACTTCATACCAAAGATGTTCGGTGGGGTTGATGTCAGGGCTCTGTGCAAGGCAGTCAATTTCTTCTACGCCAGTGTTGCAAAAACCATTTTGGTATGGTTCGCTTTGTGCATGGGGGTATTGTCATGCTGAAAGAGGATAGGACCTGGGCCAAACTTTTCCTGCAAAGCTGAAACACACAATTATCTAGAATGTCTTTGTATGCTGTTCCATTATTTCCCTGCACTGGAATGAAGGGGCCTAGCTGAAACCATGAAATGGAGCCCAGACTGATAGCCCACTTCCACCAAACTTTACAGTTGGTGAAATATTTATATATTTGCACAGGTAGTGTTTTCCCTGCATCCATCAAACTCTGATTTGTCTGTTAGAATGATGTTAATGCTTCAGATTCCAGTGTCAGTGGGTGCTAGGGGACTCCCTATTCTATTGTTAAGCACTCTGGCTGTCTTGAAAAGCGTTATACAAGTGTAATGCATTATTAATAATAATAATAATAATAATAATAATAATATTATTGCACCACTGCAGCCAATGACTGGCCTTGTATGTAATGACCTGATGTTTGTGTGTGGCTGCTTGGCCATGAAACCCAAGCTTCTAATCCATCCTTTACCAAACCACTTATCCCATTTGGGGCTGTGGGTGGCCTGGAGCTTGTCACAGGCAGCCCAGGGTGCAAGCCAATGGGACACCCTGGACAGGGTTTCTGATGTGCTACTAATTTCAGTTCTTGTGTGGACATTGGTTGTAGAGGCAGTTTGGAACTCTAATTTGTGTTGATGGAGGACTCCCAGTCTAATATTAATTTCTTTATTCATCTGTTTTGTTTATATTCGTTGTAAGCTGTGTTCAGGGATAAATGTCCCGGTGTGGTAAATGTCCCTTTCCACTTGAAGTTTTCAAACTTAACTAAACAAGCACTTTTGCTATTTTTGGTTACATGTATTTTAAATACACTTTATTAATATATTATTATAATGCTACAAGCAGTGTTTCTTGTAAGGATAGAATTGCCGGTTAAATGGTTAATGACTTCTGTGTGATGCGCTTCAGCACATAGCAGTCCTATATAATGAGCTTGTGTGACCTGTCACTTGGCAGGTGACCTGATGCTGCTTACAGTAGTTTCTCTATTGTTATAATAAGGACAGATCTACAAGGATGGCACTTTCATACTGACTTGTTGTAAGGGCGTTGTCACTGTCATAGAACATGTTAGTTCATTGAGCTCTTTAGTATCATCTGTTTTAGTGCCAGTGTTTGTCTATGGAAATGGCAGAAAGCTTTATTCTGTGCACCTGTTACAATGTGTGGCTATGGTTTTGTCAGCCACACCCACTGGTAAGGAGGGCTGGTCGTCTCCTGGCCTTGTTATGTACGGCACATTACTCAAACTGGTCAGTGTTCAGACATTGTGCTACTTCATTCTTGTGTTTCTGAATTTTCTAGGCACGATTTCATTTTTATAACATGTTCACAACTTTCTTGGATTAAAAACCTGGTTGTGTAATGTGCATATGTATGTCCAGTTTTAGGTAATTAATTTAAATGTTCTCTAGTCGTTATTGTTGGCATTCATTAGTTAGCAAAGCTCCTAAGTAATTTAAAAAGGTAATAATGTGGAGGAGAAAGCCTCAGGTATGGGTGGGTTTGGGTTTGGCGCCCGTCCTGCTCTGCTTTAATTATGTTTACTGTTGGAGTGATTATGTGCTCATTTCCCCCCCTCCTTCCCCATGTCCATCTGTGACATTTTTTCCCATGTGCCTTTCTACCTGTCCTTCCATCCTTTGGGTCACCACTCTAGATGAACCCACCAGGTCCCTCAGTGGTCTCATCCTGAAGAACAATGTGAAGGCCCACTACCAAAACTTTCCCCAGCCAGTGGCTGACTTCATCAAGCAGGAGTGTGTGAACAGCATCGGGGATCCATCCCCACTCATTCGTGCTACAATTGGTAAGAATTTACTGTAATTCTTCACCCTGCTTTCTTGTGTTCTTGGATGGGTTGTTTAGAATTTTGCTTGTATCTAGGAGCAGAAACCAGAAGATATCTTCATGTGGCCTTTTGATCCAGGAGGCCCTTTATTCCTGGATTTCTTTGTTGTTTCCCCCCCTCCCCCAAGTTACTCTTTTGTTTACAGGTGTTTTCCCACTGGCATAAGAACAGTGGGCTTTACTGAGCTGTACCATACTGAGAGAGCCAGTCGCATCACTGTGATGTAGTCGAGCTTGGTGAAGGGCAGATTCTGGTATGGTTTGTTCTCCTGAGCTGGGCCAGTTTATCATGGTATGGTACAGCAAATAGTGTGGTGATGACACGAGCACAGCATGCCTCAGCAATTTGTGCCAGTGGAAAAAGACCCTGCTTTCTCTTTGTCTCTGGTTATGTGCACTGAATGATGCTTTATGCCAGGGATGCTGCTTATATTAATTTTCACAGGTCCTGAGCGGTTTCACACATGACACGATGTGCCTTTGTTCATATCCTCAACTGCATGAAAAAACAGTTTGAACACCGTTATATCTGTGTTGTCTTGGGGTTCCCATGTTAGTCAATATGGGCATAGATGTTTTGTCTCATCTGCACTGGGCTGGAGGCCTGTCCTTGGATATACTCCAAGCCTCCCATAACCCTGTTCAGTATAAGTGGTTGGTGAAAGAATGAACGAACGCATAAATGAGAGAAGGGCTGGGATTGTTGACTTGCCTTTGTTTTTAGGCATCCTGATAACGACAATCGCTTCCAAAGGAGACCTCCAAACATGGCCGGAATTGCTTCCCCAGTTGTGCAACCTGCTCAGCTCTGAAGACTACAACACGTGTGAGGTCTGCATACTGCTCTCTTTCTCTTCAGTCTCTGCTTCCAAGGAAAAGTGAACCTGTTCCTGAAATCACAAGATGCAGGGTATCATATACCCTGTAGGATAACTTTTATAATTGCCTGCCTTTCTTTGCTTTGTTAGTCCTGTGACTAAGCGTGTTTTTTAGCCTGCCACCATCAGTGTAGTGAACCTTTTTTTTTTTTTTGTGTGTGTGTCTCCAGGGGTCCTTTGGTGCTCTGCAGAAGATCTGTGAAGACTCCTCTGAGCTCTTGGACAGCGATGCCCTGAACCGGCCCCTCAACATCATGATCCCCAAGTTCCTGCAGTTTTTCAAACACTGCAGCCCAAAGATTCGGTCAGTGCAGCGATTTCTCCTCTGTTCCCTCCCATTTGTCTTTTTGAGCTGTGAGCTGATCTCCTTCTCTTACGTCCTCCTCTCTGCCCCACCCAGGTCTCATGCCATTGCCTGTGTGAACCAGTTCATCATTAGCAGAGCACAGGCTCTTATGGACAACATTGACACATTCATTGAGGTTAAAACTGCTCAACACATTCTGCTGCTCACGTGAACGTTTCAGTTTGTGCCTTTTCTCTTGTGCACTAACAAAGCCAGTGTTTCTGGCCCTCTGTCCCCAGAGCCTGTTTGCCCTGGCTGCAGACGAGGACCCTGAGGTGAGGAAGAACGTTTGCCGTGCCTTGGTCATGCTGCTTGAAGTGCGCATTGACCGGCTCATCCCACAGATGCACAGCATAGTGCAGGTGAGGCCCTGTCTTCATGCAGCATCTCGCTCCGTGACTGCAGTTCCGTCGCTGGTGATGACGTGCTGGTCCTTTCTCCTCATCATCCTCCCTCCTGCACCCTGCAGTACATGCTGCAGCGTACACAGGATCCTGATGAGAATGTGGCCTTGGAGGCTTGTGAGTTCTGGCTCACCCTGGCAGAGCAGCCTATCTGCAAGGAGGTTCTTGCAGGTCACCTGGCCCAGTGAGTATCCCATGCCTAACAGTCAGCTGTGTTGGTTTAGATAAGGTGAGCTAGCTTCATGTGATGTAGCATGTTCTCCAGATTACTAGGGTACTGGAAAAGGCTCAGGCCTTTGGATTTGTAGACTGACTGCGTTCTCTCATACGATAGGCTCATTCCTATCCTAGTGAATGGCATGAAGTACTCAGAGATCGACATCATCTTGCTAAAGGTAAACACCTCTAATGGAACGTTCATTCAAGCCAAACGTAATGCTAACGTGAATTGCACAAGGCAAGGACTGAGAAGTTTCAGTTCAGTTTACATTGTTTATATAGCATGTTTCACAGTAGGGTTGCTACAAGTCACCCTAATAGAAGATAAGTATGCAAAACATCACTCCGGTACATTGAAGGCCTGATGGCAGTGGAGGAACAAAGTTAGAGAGGAGTGTCACAGGGTACAGAGTGCATTCTGAAGTGCTTCAGAGAGGCAAGCTGAAAAGAAGTGATACAGGGACTTACAAGGTGTATGTGTTATCATAATTATGCATGCATATATTTAACTGTTGTATTAGTGTGTGTGTGTGTGTGTGACGTGCATAAACTTAAATGTGACAGGCTAACATAAGTAATAACACAATGGATGAATTGTCCAGTTTATCAGTGTCTCATTTCGTTACCTTAGGACTGTCAGCTGCTGTCGTGAATGTACAGGTTTTTTAAAGCGGATTATTGTGTAACACACAGTGTGTGTGTGGTGTTTGTGTGAAGTGCTCGCCTTATGCTGCTGATGCCTGCTCTCCTTTCTGATCTGTGAACTGGGCTGGGATGACAGTTTTAGTGAGAATCCTCTGTGTTGTGTGCTTACTGTGATGTGTAAGTGGTGTGACCTGCTGCTGTCAGCTGTGCCTGATTGTTTGGACATGAGCTCAATGCGTGGGCATGGCATGGCCAGCTGGTTGGCATCACTTTCCCTGTGGCTCCACCCCCCCAGGGTGATGTGGAGGAGGACGAGGCGGTCCCGGACAGCGAACAGGACATCAAGCCGCGTTTCCATAAATCACGTACAGTTACCCTGCAGCATGAGGGTGGTGCTGGTGAGGAAGGCGAGGACATTGAGGAAGAGGAGGATGACGATGACGACACATTGTCTGACTGGAACCTGAGTAAGTGTCACTCAGTGCTACTCCGTGCACCTTTGCTGAAAAAGCCTTTTCTTTATCAACAGATGTACACTGAACTGTCTGACACTCCAGTTAAGTGTCTGTCAGAGGCCTGTTTTAGGAATAATAACTTTATTGGTGACTGTTAGTATTTATAATGCTGATGACATCAGTACAGATGGTCCCAGAGTTACAATGGTTCGAGTCACGATTTTTCGATCTTATGATGACGATAGTGGTTTGACTAAATTGTAAAAATATTTTAAGTATTACACGGAAGGCACATGTAGCAGCAAATACGGTACGATACGTTGGAACACTGCTGGGGATGTACGCATCTCCCTCGTAAGATGGTTTACTCTCACCAGCGATCGACACAGTTCAGTTGTCTCGGTGTTAGAGTGCATTTTTTTTTTTTTTTTTTTTTTTTAAGAGTGCGTATTTATTTTGTCTCAACTTACGATATTTTCAACTTACAATGGGGTTATCGGAACACATCTCCATTGTACATCAGGGACTACCTGTATGCTTAAAATTGATGGTGGGAAATATCTTTTACTCGTATGATTTTATTTAAACCGGCCATTTGTAATTGGATGCATTTTGTTATGAATAGAATATCAATGTGTGGCAGAAAACAAACCAGGCTCTGTGTCTGCTGTGGTTTTACAGAATTTACTTCTATATTGTAGTTTTGAAATGTGTTATCAGTTGGAATAAAGATTTGAAGTAAAATTATTTCCAGTAATGGGTCTTGGAGCTTAGAGTGGGCGTGTGTCCCCTTCGTTTGACTGGCCATTTAGAAGCTGGCCGTGCACGTGACCAGTGAAAGTGGATGCACTGCTACGGTGGCGCTGGTTGGAGGTTGGGTGGAGTAACTGTTGATGTGATGACCAGTTCCTCTCTGTCTGACACCCATTCTGTGTGATCCACTCATATAATTTCTGTATCATTTACACCTTGGTGTGGAGGATTACGTGGGAGCGGCTCAACTGTTCTGTAACGTGAAGCATTTGCCCGTAATTGTGATGTTAGAGACCTTACTGGTGAATGTTAGTGCTTGGGGTTTGAAGTGTGGTACTTCCCATGTAGGAAAGTGTTCGGCGGCTGCCCTTGATGTCCTTGCCAACGTGTTCCGTGATGAGCTGCTTCCACACCTGCTTCCTTTGCTAAAGGAGCTACTCTTCCATCCGGACTGGGTCATCAAGGAATCTGGCATCCTGGTGCTGGGGGCCATTGCAGAGGGTAGGTTTTTTATTTCAGATTCAGACTAAATTAACTGCTCCAGCAAATTATTACAGCATGCTGGTTTCAAGCATAATCTCTTTATGTGAATGTTCCTTGTCATGACCTGTTAGACTGAATTCAGTTTCAAAGGGCAGGTGAACTCAGTTTAAGCATTAATGATAATTGCAAGTTCTGGCTATAAGGACATACATTTTTGGTCCTGCTTGCATGTCTGTATCCACCTATAAGCACGAACAGTGGTAGTGAATTATGAATGGAGTCGGCTTTATGGAATCCGTAAACTGTTAGTGGTTAATGACATCAGTCTTTTAAAGGAAACTCTCTGATTTCCTGTCTGCTTGACATCTGTTGCTTTTAATACTGAATAAGGCTGAACGGTGTGATCAGGCAAGCAGAAGATGCTGCCCTTAGCAATTCACATGACTGTCTGTGAAGTCCAGTCTCTTTGGAACATCAAGACATCCAGCTAAGAGCTAGAGTGTTCATCCAAAGCTGCTGCTCATTTCTAACAGCACTGAACCTTGGTGATTTGTCATATAATGGCTGTAATGGGTATTTGAAAATCAGCTACTGTTCATTAAACATTTACGATGTACGTTTATCCTGTGTTTTCTCATGCACTACAGTATCTTAGAATGGGTGCCAAGTTATTAGCAGCTTGTGTTACACCCAGTTACATTCATAAGCACAATATAACTTTATCAGGGTGATAACTGTTGGCCTGGAGGGCTTGTATGTAAATGCAGGGTACTGTATAAATTAAAATATTAAAACTTTAGGGTTTTGGTTGGCTCAGGAATTAAATTATAAAATGAATTAAAAAACACTAACATAACTTATACATTGGGAGGAGGATTTTAAATATTTGCACTGTGAAGGTGCTTGCTATTTATTCAGTGACAGTGGTTAAACAGTTTGCAGTGGTGTGATGGTGTGCATGGTGAGTACATGTGGTGTGTTGCTGCACTGTCCGCAGGCTGTGTTCAGGGCATGGTGCCTTTCTTGCCTGAGCTCATTCCCCACCTCATCCAGTGCCTGTGTGATAAAAAGGCTCTGGTTCGTTCCATTGCCTGCTGGACGCTCAGCCGGTACGCCCACTGGGTGGTCAGCCAGCCGCCCGACTCTTACCTGAAGCCACTCATGACCGAGCTGCTCAAGAGGGTCCTGGACGGCAACAAGAGGGTACAGGAGGCAGCCTGCAGGTGCGTGCCTGCCTGCCTGCATGTACGCGTGTGCACGTGCGCGTGTGCGTGTGCGCGCGCCTGCCTACCTACGTGCGTGCGTGCGTGTGTGTGCGTGGGGAGGATATGTATGGAATGAACATGGCCCTGACGCCCTGTCATAGTGCGTTTGCCACCTTGGAGGAGGAGGCCTGCACGGAGCTGGTGCCTTACTTGAGCTTCATCCTTGACACGCTGGTGTTTGCCTTCGGGAAGTACCAGCACAAGAACCTACTCATCCTGTATGATGCTATCGGGACACTGGCGGACTCTGTGGGGCACCACCTGAACCAGCCGGTAAGTTCCCATCCATGCGGCTGGTGCTGCGCTTGCGCTTTACCGATCACCGTCGGCGGGACTGGTGCTACACTCGCGCTTTAACGATTGCCGTCGGCAGGGCTGGTGCTGGCCGATATGAACTCAAATCAGTATCACTGTTACTTGAACATTTTACCCCGATTGCGATTATTGAATGATTATTTTTTTGTTTTTTACCCTAAATGTTAACTGACAAGGTTTGTATAAATGTGCTCAACTATTTAGCTAGGATATTTTTTTTATAATGAAAGAGTGTATATCTTTGTGATTTAAAAATTGATGGAAACACACAGATATAGTGAATATTATGAACAACTGAAATCAAAGCACACATCGCTTGAAATTAAAACGTTTTATGAAAGGTCACATTTTAATTTTTATATAAAAAATATCAGCCTTTCCTTTTTGTTGAACCACGCATTGATGATAATTGACAATGTGATTGTTACCACCAATCTGTGCTCCAAGTGGTATTACCTTTGGTCACTGAAACAGTTTTTCTGTAATATTTACACTTCTTTTTGTTGTGTCATCTTCACTAAAGCTAAAGTGTGTCCAAACGACCGACATGCCACGTTTCCTTGGTACAAGCTCCTCGAGTGGCTCAGTTTGGTCCGTGTTTCAGTTCTCTTCCGTGTCACAGACTGGACGGAGCAGAGTCATGTGTCTGCCCGAGTGGCAGTGTGTTTTAAAGGGGCAGTACACGAACACACACAGTGTGGAAAGTATTAAAATAATGAAAAACCGAAATAATAGACATGGGCCGGATTATGTCAGTTTGAGGCTCTGAATGCCTGTTTAGATTTAGTTTTCGATTAATTATAATAATTATAATGGGTAATTACCCAGCCCTACATGTGACCGTTATCATAGTGCAGGGGTTCCTGATAGAGGCATTGTGAGATTTGCAATGGGGATGTCAGTGAACCTTACATTCATTTTTGAATATAAATAAATAACATTTGTAAGTTAAAAATTGCATAAAAATGTTTTGTGTTAAACATTACCTTAACATTATCTGCAACATCACAAACAACAGAAACGGCAGACAGAATCTGGCATAATGGTGCCAGAGCATGCCACGTGTTGGCACAGTGATGAATGTTGTGGTGCCAGAGCGTGCCACGTGTTGGCACAGTGATGTAGGATTACAGCCTGAAAAATCTCAATATGGACACATCCATTGTTAGAGTTAAAATTTCCAGAATGCCTGATCAAAGAAAAAAGATTTTTTTTGACAGTCATATGCTTTGTAATTTTATAAAATCAGCTTTTATGTGCAACCAGCTTCTCTGAAAAGAAATTGAAGAAACTGAACATACATACCAGTCCACAAAAGCAGTTGAGTGTTTTGAGGTGACTGTAAAGGCTGGTTAATAAAAGGACATCTGTTTTCCAATGTCCAGAAGGTGTTGTGTAGTCTCATAGCGGTTCGTTTGACGAGTTCACTTTTTTCATGCCGTATTGCACCGTACAGAACTTCATCGCTTTTCCTGTGCACTTTAAACTTAAGCTACATCGCGTCGTCATTGAGGAAAAACTGTATTGCAGAGCCTAGATGGTTGGGAAAATGTTGGAAACCTCTGCTGCAGTGTATTCGTGGATATAGCTGTTAGCCAGTAATTTGAAATTTTGGCTGTGTAGGTTGAACTTGAGTAACTCAGTTTTTTAATTTCTTGTAGGAATATATTCAGAAACTGATGCCACCTCTTATTCAGAAATGGAACGAGTTGAAGGATGAAGACAAGGATTTATTTCCTCTGCTTGAGGTGTGTTTCCTGTTGCCTTAGTGAAGGGCTGTATAAGGGGCTGTGTGTGCGTGATTGTGTGCGTGATTGTGTGCGTGATTGTGTGCGTGATTGTGTGCGTGATTGTGCGCGCGTGACCGTGATTGTGCGCGCGTGACCGTGATTGTGCGCGCGTGACCGTGATTGTGCGCGCGCGCGTGCCCCCTCTTGCTTGAGATGTGTTCCCTTAGTGTAGGGTTGTATAAGGGTGTTTGTGTGTGTGCTGTGCTCAGCCCCCTACCCCCTCCCACTTGAGGTGTGTTTTCTGTTGCCTTACTGTAGGATTGTATCAGGCGGTGTGTGTGTGTGTGTGTGTGTGTGTGTGTGTGTGTGTGTGTGTGTGTGTGTTGCCCTCGCTCACCCTTCCTCTGTCTCCCCCTAGTGTCTGTCCTCAGTGGCCACAGCCCTGCAGAGCGGCTTCCTGCCGTACTGTGAACCTGTGTACCAGCGCTGTGTCACTCTGGTACAGAAGACCCTTGCTCAGGCCATGGTGAGACCTCAGCTTTGTGTCCTTTTTTTATGCTAAGATGAACACCATGGACTCGCTAGTACACATACTGAGTTTATAGATTTAGGAACTTCAAATTTCCAAGTAACAATACAAATATGGCAATCATTAAAAACTGACATAGAAAACACCTCCAGATGGGAACTGTTGCTGTCTTTTGTATGAGAGAAGCATTTAATTCTCTTTTGTATAGTAAAATGTGGGTGTTTTTTTTTTTTTACTTATGCCAGTAAAGTGGACTATAACAGTTGTACGGCACCATCGTGCTTCACTGCTCTTTTGGTGTGATAGAAAGTCTTTATTTCCCCATGCTTAGATGTACCACCAGCAGCCTGACCAGTATGAGGCCCCTGACAAAGACTTCATGATTGTGGCTCTGGACCTGCTGAGTGGCCTAGCAGAGGGCCTGGGAGGCCATGTGGAGCAGCTGGTGGCACGCAGCAACATCATGACACTGCTGTTCCAGTGCATGCAGGTGTGTGGGAGTAGGACAGGGGAGTGCTTATATGTGTGTGTCAACATCAGCTTCAGGGTGAGGTAGCTACCAAGGCTCTCACTGTCTGATGATCAGCTGGTGCCTCTCTTCTCCTAGGACACGATGCCAGAGGTGCGACAGAGTTCGTTTGCTCTTCTGGGAGATCTCACTAAAGCCTGCTTTCCTCATGTGAAACCCTGTATTGGTGAGTGCTGCTACAAATGTTCAGCCACTGTGGTTTGCTTTATGTGCTGGTCATAGTGACACATGGCTGCATTAATGTCTTATTTCTTTGTCCTCTGCCAGCTGAATTCATGCCCATTTTGGGCACCAACTTGAACCCTGAGTTCATCTCTGTGTGTAACAACGCCACGTGGGCCATCGGTGAAATCTCCATGCAGATGGGTGAGCAGTGCTGTGTTTTACACAACTGACACATCTTTGAGGTGCGTAATGACAGGTGGAACCTGTGCAGTGAGGATGCTCAGTATTTTGCTCAGAGCTAGTGTCAGAAATGAACAGGGATTGTCTTTATGAGATCAAAAGGTCTTGTGGTCGGAGAACAGCATGTCCAGGAAGAATTTAGGAAATCCCAGCAGTGTGAGAGGTGCCTGTTAGGTGAGCAGGAGCAGTGTGTACATTTCAGAGGGAGGAAGTGTCTGTGCAGATGAGGTAGGGACAGACGACAGCCAGTGAGACAGCTACAGCTCTACTTGAGTTTTCTGTACAAAGCCCATCGTTTTTGTTGTGTCTGCAGTATGCCAATAGGTTAAGTCTCTGGTTTGTGTTTTCTGGTTGTCCGCAGGAGCCGAGATGCAACCGTATGTGGGTTTGGTCCTCAATAACCTAGTGGAGATCATCAACCGGCCTAACACTCCCAAGACTCTGCTTGAAAACACAGGTACGCTGGCTCATGAGTTTAAAAATAGTGGAGCTCAAATGTCTTCTATCCTCCACAATCCACTGGCTCACTGCTAAGCATTTAGGAATATTTAACTGGTGTAGACATTCTGTTTTTACTTTAGGAATGTTAATAATAAGCTATAGACTTTTTTTTGTCTTTGTATTTAAAAGTCTGCATGCACATGATGACCTATGAACAGACATTCGAACTCTGAAATATACATCTGTGGACATTTCCGATGCTGAGCGTGCGACTGTAACGTATGATATGATATGTACATGTATACAGATGTGAAGTTGTGATTGTATGTGTCTTTCACCCAACCTTGTCATGTCATTGATTACAGCCATCACAATTGGGCGACTTGGCTATGTGTGTCCTCAGGAGGTGGCGCCCTTGCTGCAGCAGTTTATCCGGCCCTGGTTTGTCTCTGTCCTCATGCTTTTTCTTCCCTTTTAACTTCATATGACTTTATCCACCCGTCTTTCACTTCTCATTCTGTGTACTTGATAAGTTGAAGTACATACAAAACTAGTCGAGTTAAAGGAGACAATTCCAGATACACAAAAATAGTTGTTTTCGCTTTGTACAACTGGTACCCATATACTCCAATCTCCAAAACTTGTAACTCATAAACAATATAGTTTCAGAATAAGAGCTGGGATTGAGTGAAATAAAGATATATCTTCTTGCCATAACAAGAAATGTTATGGCAAGAAGATATTCACAAACAATATGTAAATACAATCAAGCATTTCTTGGTATTTAAAAATTTTAATTCGGGTTTTGAGAGGAAAAACTGAATTAAAATTTTTAAATACCAAGAAATGCTTGATTGTGTTTACATATTGTTTGTGAATATCTTCTTGCCATAACATTTCTTGAGTTCTTATACCATTATTAAAATTGACAGGTTTCCTCTACATGTTTTCCAACCAAAACCCAAGTACCTTTATATAGTTGGACTTTGTGAACTAAAATACTTGAGCCAAAAGTTCACAGTGACAGTCAATCCCAAACATGTCTGCAAAATTTGAAAAGTGTAAATAATGAAGCGTATGTACACACACACAAACGCTGGCTGATGTAGTGATGGTTACTTAATGACACTGATCAGTGTGATGGTGCCATGTGTGGTCATTGGTGAGCGAAGAAGTCCATCTGAACTTTATCCGGTCACTAACTTTGAGCATTGTGTATCCACTTATTCTGTCACCATTTTAAGAAGATGCAATACAGGAAATGACATTTTTATCCTCTAAAAGCAATGAATACAGTTATACCATATCCACACAAGTGATGCCCACCATTTGTTGTTTCCCATTTGCACAGGGAATGAATTACTTGGGCTTTTTTGCCTGCTTCAGGAAGATTACTGAATACTTTCAGGGGGAAAATGTGTTGAGATTTTTTTTTAACCTCACTGTAGTAAACACTACATTTTTGTGTAGCAATATGTTGTGGGTGGAGGTTGTTGGCTTGCGGTAATGTTGGGGTTAAACCCCAACCCATTACATTAATTTCCCATGCAGGTGCACATCACTGAGGAACATCAGAGATAATGAGGAGAAAGACTCAGCATTCCGCGGCATTTGTGTAATGATTGGCGTTAACCCAGGTGGAGTGGTTCAGGTAAATCAGAGGGCATGTGATTAAGAATGCTGAAAACATTGTCACACCCGGCATGCCCACACTGGGTCTGGGCTGTGCCGTTGCCTTTTGTGAGGTTAATATAGCAACGTCTTTGTTGTCTGTCCTCGAAATGCTGTGGTATTTACAAAATTAAAATTTTTAAACACTAGACCTGATATAGTGTGTGAAATTTTGGACTCCATTGTCCACATTATAAGTGTATGTTCAGTCAACATAACATATTTTGTGTAAACATACCACTGAGATCACCAAAACAAAAAAGAACAATTTATATTGACAAATGTTAACACCTTGTTTTATTACCCTTGTGTACAAGTTTACTACGTTGTGCACAGTTGAGTTTAAAGCAGTAAACTCAAGTTCCTGTTGTGAGGAAGGTTTGCTTTCAAGCAGCATGTATAATATATTTTGGGGACACAGTGGTTTGCACTGTTGCCTCACAGCCCAGGGTAGGGGGTTAAAATACTGCCTCTGCCCTTTGCCAATGGAATTACATGTTTGCTGTGTGCCTCCAGGTACTCTGATTTCCTCCCACAGTCTGAAGACATGAAGGCTGATAGACATGTTCAGATTGCCTGTAGTGTGACTGGTTGTGTATGATTGTGCCCTGCGATGGGTTGGCACCCTGCCTGTAGTGTCCCCTGCCTTGTGCTCTGAGCTCTCTGGCATAGGCTTCAGGGCCCCCGTGACCATACGCAGGGCAAGCGGTTTGAATGAATTAGTGAATATAGCTGAAGTGATGGTTGAAGGGAGATTGTTACAGGCAGAGCCCTGAAACCTGCACTGAAAGGTCTGATTTGCATTTTGTAGTGACAAAATGTTCTAACAGTTCTATGAGAAATGTGAAAAATCAGCTTTAACCATTATAATGATTAATGTGGTGAAAGTCTGAACCCCATTTTTTACATGCTTGAAATTTAAAGACACATACAGCGTAACAACCATTAAAAAAAAAAAAAAAAAAAAAAAAAAAAAAAATCATTAAGAAAGTTGTTGGCATACACCGAGGACCTGGTATATAGGTTACATCATTTGATATTAACAAAGACTTCTGGTCTCTTTTTATTTTGTGTGCACAATCGCAGGACTTCATATTCTTTTGTGATGCTGTGGCGTCCTGGCTGCACCCTAACGAGGATCTGAGGGAGATGTTCTATAAGGTGCGAATCACAGACTTACTTGTGTGATCCTCACTCCTTTACCTAGAAGGATTTTACCTGATGCTGAAGGTGTGAGTACAGCCATAGTTTGGAAGCGCGTAACTAATTGAAGCCACAGTAATGGGGGCCTTAATTCAATAGGAAATTGTACACCTTATGTGTGATTACTGCTGGTGTTGTCGGACCGTCCTGGGGTAACCCCAAGCTGACTTTACACCTGACTTTGGAATTGTTAAAGATAATGGCTGACATTATACTGGGATTCATGCTACTGGCAAATGGCTAGAGTGATATGTATGTACCCATTTCAGATCCTCCATGGTTTCAAGGACCAGGTGGGTGAGGAGAACTGGCAGCAGTTCTCGGAGCAGTTCCCCCCCTTGCTGAAAGAGCGGCTGTCTACCTGCTATGGCGTGTAGGCCCTACTCTCGGCACGTGACACCAGTGTCAGGTAACGGTATCTTCTGTGTGCACAGAAGGGACTGTGGGTTCATTGGTGGATTGAACAATGAGCCTTTCACTCGGGTGCTTTACCTGTCATACTAGTTCTGTAGTCATTAAATCCAGTCCTTCAGTGTATGTGGGGTCCTGGAACAGGATAGAGCAGTACTACCAAAACACGTGGTCCTAAAATAAAATGTAAAAAATAAAATACATAAGTGAAAAATTTTAAGGCAAACATACGTCCACAGTTGCTTTACTGTAAATGCACAACCACAGTTCACTTTGCTGTCCTACACACACCACAACATCCAAAACAAAACTGAAAAAGCACAATGTTTTAATAAGGTGAGGTAAGGATCCTTTGGAGCTGGGAGGGTGTTATGTGCCACTGAGGCAAGATATAAAAAACAGTGAACTCTCCACTCAGTAGTATATACATTACAACTGAAACTTGAATATGAATTGTGACCACGTATGTGAACACGTATGTACGGTGTCCTGTGAGCACATATACATTGGCACTATTTTGCTTCTGTGTGTTTGGAATGGTTGCTGTTAAATCATTTACACACTAGGACTAAGTAGTGCTAAACAAACAGGACTTTCCCCACTAATACAATGTATGTTTTCTCATGGAATGTGATTCTTTGCACTGCTGCACCCTGTAAACCGACATGTATAAAAGGTGTATAGGAAGGTTATTTAGTCAGGTTTATTTAAAGTACATTTAAGTACAATCAGAGTTGACCAAAGTTATAAATAAAAAAAAAAAAAAAAAGTGAAACAACTCTACAGCTTTGTACATAGATAGAAGATAGATGGAATACTTTATTATGGACACATTACATGGTCCAGAACATCACAACCAGCAGGAAAAACAATAACACACAAACAAAAAGGAAAAAATATTAATAAAAATATAGACATAAAAGACATTCTACGATGTCACATATTTGCATATAAGCTGAAACACCAATGGTTCCACTTTTGAGAGAAGAACCTGACCGAGCTTAATGTGGGGTTTGTCAGAGTTAAGATTATGCTGTGTTGTACAGCCATCTGATTTATTTATTTATCTTTCTATCTCCTTGTTTTTTTTCAGGTACATTTATGGGAGGGTTACCTGGGAAACTCATCCATCTCTATGTATTGCACTGCCCTAGTCGTGAGGGAGAGGGAGGTGAACGGCCTGTCCCTCCGGACAGCCTCCAACACCCTTTGTGTCTACGAGGGGGGGGGGTGGTTACATGGTGGGAGGGAGGGGGGTCAACTTGGCCAGCACCAAAAAGCCCTGTTGTATTCTGTAAAACCAAACCCGTGGGATGTGAGGATGGAGGCGTAGATGGAGGCGTAAACTTCTAAACAGCCAGGTTAGACAGAGGCTAGCAACGCATCCCTGCTGGGCTTTACCGTCTGTCACCAGCAAAGCCGAAACGCGCAGCTGGGAAAGCACTCCGCAGACATGCTGACGTGTAAGGTGCAAAGAGCTGGATGGCTGCAGGGGGGTGTTGTGTAGGGAGTGAGTGGAGTGACACTTTTAACAGCGGTTAGTACAGTGATTAGGGAGAAGTGCATCTTTAACGTGCTCGTTTGTCTATGAACAGCATATTGACCGAGTCGTACATCTTTTTTTCCTCCCTCAGATTTTATTTTCAACTAAGCATTTTCAATAGCTGTACTTTTGGACAGTTTTAGGGGAAAAAAGGTATCTCAATACAATATTTGACAGGAAAGTAAAGGAATGGAGATTGGTAGTACTGAACCCAGTAGTGTGTGCTTCCTGTCTGTCATGGTGTTGTCAATGTCTGGGTTTTAATCTGTGTATTTCAGAGAAGTTGTAGGTTGTTGTAAGGTACTTCCCATTTACCATAATCCACTTCCATTTGTGAAATTAACAGACCAATCTGTTACCGGTAATTCTAAATATTGCTTATGTCAGTTTTTCCCCCCTATACTGAAATCAGACACTATATTAAAAGCAGGCTCATTATCTAATGAACCATTAAGATGCAAGCAGATTAGTACTGTAATGGAAGTGCTGATTAAGATGCATTTAAATCTATAGAAAATGAAATATTTGAAATGGAGTCCTGACTTCTATGCAGTTCCATATAATAAAGTTATTCCAATGGATGATAAATATGTAATCTTAAAACTATCCGTTACTACACACAAATTGAAGGTAGTTACAGAAAAACTGGACTGGGGATACTTTAAAAATGGTGTATCTGGAAATGTACCCCAAGGATATAAAATTACATTTCTGCATCCTGTTAGATGGCTGGATAATCCCAGTGCTTTAATGGCTCTGTCTTTAACTTAGATTCTGTACAGAAGGCTGGGAAAATAGAAGTATGTTCTCCAAAGAATGTTCCACTGTTTATGGCGGATGTCAGTGCATTTATGCGTCATTTATTTCTCCTCTGCTTCTTAGGAAATGACCACAACTTGTGTCCTGTCTGTACTCAGTGTGTGGATAGTCTGGAAGTTTATGATGTAAACAAAAAATTATGGGATTTATGTCTGTATAGTGACCAAGCATGCAGATTTCTATTTTGTTTAAAGAAGCAATGTTTGTACCAATTTAATGCCAGGTGTTTCTTGTCTATGAATGTATCAGAAAATGTCAATTTTGTCCTAAAATGTGTATTATTTTGATGTAGAGGCTTGCTTTTAATACAGTGATGTTTATGGGCAATATTCACCTTTTGTTTGTGACATATGATTTTGCAAATGACAGTCCTGCTAGTGAACTATGCAGCTGTAGTGTGCCATGCTTTTTGGCTATATGTCCATAAGGGTAGAGTTTGAAATAATGCCACTGAAAGCTTTGCAGTGTATCATTGATTTGACACAATGTGTTTTCTTCAGCCTTCACTATATATAGCTTACAGTTCATTAAAAAATATCCCTAGTTTGAAATTGGACAGGAATTAACGACATCAACAATGAAAAAGGAAAAAAAAAAAACCATAAACGACTTTGGTACAAAAATAATGAAGTAAACGTTAAAGGATTCAAATTAGTTTGATCTTGACTTTTTCAGAAGTCTATTGCTGGTAGAATGTTATGTATCACTAGTTTGTGAATGGCAAATAAAAGGCTTTGTACCAAGTTTAAAACAATTTTATTTTTCTTTGTCAAATGTAATACTTTGTACGCTTTTGCAATTAAAAGCTCTGGAACTATTAATTTTGTCCTAAACTCCATAACTTTTATTGTCTTTCACCTGATGGTAAATTTGTGTAACGAAAGTGTTACATTCATTTAACATATAGAAGTGAAAATTATGCTATAGCTTCAAAAGTACCAAAATGCACAAGTCCTACCAGTTCAACTGTACCCGTTTAAAATGGGATGTTTTATGTTCCTGTCAAAGTTGTAAGGATAACTCAGTTAACACACAAGGCAGAAATGGGTTCTTGAACTCGGCAACACGAGATTACGTTGAATTTAGGTTTTTAAGAATCGAACGGTTCGAACAAATTATCGGACAAATTAGTAATCTCTAAATTTTTTGTCCTATACCAATTAAATGAAAACAGCGAGAATTTAAGAAGTGTACGAATACACTCAATTCGTAGGTTCATTTGGCTTCCAGTCGGGCCAGTTAATACTAACAATATACTACGGTAAAAATTAAACTGCACGTACGAGTTATGAATTGGCATGGAGAAGTATGATCCGCTGTGGCGACCCCTAAAGGGAGCAGCCGAAAGTAAGAGTTGTGAATTGGTGCATTATTAATTATGATGTCCAGCTGGACAAGTTCAGTGTAAACCTCCATGATGGTGACGTCATATCGTGCGCCGGAAAAGGTGAGGGTGCGGTGTCACTAATGGGAACTGAACAAGTGACGTTCCCGTCGGCAGCCCTTGTTTTGAAGGAGATGCTCCGGTGGCCCGAGCACAGCCCTGATGTGTTCACGGTTGCAAACGCGTTATTAATGACACCCATCAGCACGAAGCAGCGGGTATTGTGTGATGTGTAGTAAGCATTAGGGGGAAGGGAACAGCCCAAAATGCTTTAAAAAGAAATCTAACAATTTACAAGGGGAAAAATTAGAAGGTAGGTTTTTAATTTTATACAGAATGTTATATGTATGTAAACGTGAGTATTATTATTAATATAATAAACTGTATTGAAAACAGTGCTGAGCTGTAATTATGGAATGAGATAGAAACAGTGCGTTGTGAGGACTGCACTGTGTTCACTTAATTTAATTATTCAGTTTCAGTAATGTAGTAACGTTCATCTTTACACACACGTAGTGATTACATAAATACAAAAATGTAACCTATACATAAGCTACTACTCTTGTAGATCAAAGGCAGGAAATTCCTGGTTCTGGCCGCCGGCCCCCGGGGTGGTTGGGGGGGGGGTGGGGCGGTGGGGGGGGG
>JABJVR010000038.1:4058477-4068804 GCA_025773905.1 Chitala chitala | reverse complement strand
CCAAAGTCTAAGCAACTGACACGCTATGCTAAACACTCCAGCTTTATCATTACTATACATTTAACGTTGCATCTAGTCGAATAACTATCTAGCCGGATTTTAATGGATAACTGATAGAAAGTGGAGGCAGTTTAACTAAACAAAACTTCCTATTAATCCTTTGGGGGAAAATTTATGAAAATGTTTGGATAGAAATGCTAAACAATTACAAATGAAGGGACACTTTGTAAATTCACTCAGTAATAATAACAACCAACAGGTAGTAATGCTTATTAGTCAATAAATTAGTTTAAAGGTATACTGCTAATAGTATTTTGTGATTGTTGCAACACTTGCAGGTGATTAAGATAAGAAGTGAAGACAAGACAAGAATAGTGTGCTGCCCAGGGATAAAAAATCTGCCACATTTTTTTTTTGCTATGCAAGAACATTTACTTTAAAAAAATCACAAAATTAAAACTAATTATTTGTACAGTTTTTAGTTTCACATATGGAGGAATTAAGGAATTCCAATGAAGTACTTTGTTGTAATAGCACCAGGTTTCACCATGTCTGGTTTTCCACAATAATCAGCTATTTTTGCTCTTCCATACTGGGTAGATGTCGGAGGTTCAGGAATCCCTGGAGGAGAAGGAAACCACGGCAGAGCCCCTTCAGCACAAGGAGAGGCGTGATGCGGTCCATGACCTACACAGCCCAACACTAAATTCACATTGCGCAAACACTGTGGAGCATTGCCTACAACAGTAAGATAGCTATCAGCAACTCTGACTCGCATGCACCACGTAGCTGCTACATGCATTTACATTGCTGGCTGTGTGGCTGTTCTCCTCAAGGATTCATTTACTGAATTTATTGAATTTCAGTCAAATGCATGGCAGAATTAAAAAAAAAAAAAAACTCACGTGTGTTGGGGGCTGGGAGAGTGGAGCTCATGTCCCATAATGGTGAAGGACTGGTGTTCATGATTTGGGCTTTTTCGCTGCAGTGAAACAAATTTTTATCTCATTAAGATTAAATACTTTGAAACATTGTAGATGCTTTTGTCGTCCTTTGTAGTAAATGTTTTGCCAAGGGCCTTTCAGCATGACAATACACAAACTGAGAGTCAGAAATTTTTCTGAGATTTCTGTTGAAGAACTTGATTGAGGTTTGACCTCAACCTTATCAAACCCCTTTAAGATAATTCATATATGAATGTCAGTTACCGGCTAAACATCTTACATGTTCAGATGTTTGTGTACTTTCATGTTTAGACTCATATATTTACATGCTTAGACTCTTACATGCCTACATGTTTAAAAGCTTGTTTTGGTGCAGAGACCAACACAAACTGACTCTCTTACTAAAACACTGTGTTGGCTTTTTCCAAAACTATTTTACTTAGCAGATGCACATTCCAAGACAAATACCTACGGCAGTATGATCTGTCATAAGATAAGATAGAATGAACCCATCCTCTAACAACTAATGGCACACTAAAGTTATATGATTGAACATAATGGCGTAACAAACAACACCCCACAATAAATATCTTCCGAAATGGCTCTTTGACCTCTGGTTTTGGAAAGAGATGTTCTGCAAGGACATAGGAGTATGATGTAAAAGTGTGATGTTCAAAAGCCCACGTAATTTTGGCCATGTAGTTTAATAGAGTTTTGAACTGTATAAAATACGAGGTGTAATGGCCCTGTGTTCCATTTGGGGGAAGAGGATTAAGTAATGGAAGAGGCACCTAAACAATTGACCATACACATTGTAGAAAGAACTGCGTATATTTCTAAATTAGATATTTGCGCTTTTATTATTTTGTCTCACTGTTTTTTTTTTTATAAGACTTTTGTCCTCAATTCTCTAAGTATACAATGTTTGTACATGTTTTTTTGTGTTAGTTTCTCTTTTAATATGGCACATTACTCATCTACATAGGCTAAGTCTTTCGCCATCGCTCCAATCTCTGGAATCTAGTCCTTCTCCGTCAAATGAAGAAACGGGGTTGTTGTCGTTGCCATGGGAGATGGTGGCACGCATTGTCTCCCACCTTCCGGCAAGGTGTGTCCTTACAGTTCTACCCCAGGTGAGTTCAGGATGCCACAGTGAGAAAATAATATTCTTTAGTAACAATGATAACGTATTTATAAATGTTGCGGTCACCTTCCTTGTGGTAGGTCTGTCGTGCTCTCCGTAACGTTGGTGTGGACAACACTGCATGGCAACTCCGGGCACACAGGTTAATTGGACCCAGGGCTTCCTTCCCCTTGGGGCCACCAGACAGCTTTAACTGGCCGACTGCCTGTTTGGAGATGGAGCAGCTTATCACCTGCTGGGAAGGACCTGGGACAGCAGCACTCGCAAATGAAGGAGATGGGCCTGTTCAGGATGAAGGTCAAGACAGACGCCATGAAATTAACAGAGGAGAGGATGGCATGGCTGGGGAGTTTAGGGGAGGTGATGGTATAGAGAGACGAGAAAGACGAGAGGTGCAGGCTAATGAGCAAGCCGAAAGAGGGATACACAATGAGGAGCTGGCAGAGGGAGAGCGAGAACCAGAGCATGGAGGTGCAGTTGTGGATGAAAGGGAGGAGCTACAGGGAGCAGGGGAGAATAATAAGGTTGAGGAAATGGAAGAAGAGAGAATAGAAAGAGTGATGGGTGACATGGGTGAACACTATGGGGAGGAAAGACTCAGGAAGAGGGAGTATGTGACTGATGGAGCTCCTGCCCTTCCTGGCTTGGAGCACTTCCGTCTGCCTTCAGGACACATTGCGGAGGTGAATTGTGTTTTACTGGTGGGTGGCCAGGGTGCCCTGTGTGCCTCAGGCTCCCGCGATCGGAATGTGAACCTGTGGGACCTGCGGAAGGGAGCTCTGCTGCGCACGCTGGGGGGCGGCTCTGGTTTCTTCAGTACACACCGGGGATGGGTGTGGTGCCTTGCAGCTTGTGGGCCACTGCTTTGCTCCGGCTCCTTTGACAGCACAGTGCGCCTGTGGGACCTGAATGCTGGTGGAGCTGAGCGGGGAGTCATCAAGGGTCGGGCTGCTGTGCTCTGCCTGTGCTGTCAGTCTGACGTGCTGCTGGCTGGATCTTATGACAGGAAAGTGAGCATCTACGACACCAGAGGTCAGCCAGCCAATTTACTCCTTCATATTGCCTTTGAAGTTGAAGTAAGACTGATTCACAAAATAATTCCAGTCTGTAGGTGTATTTACCTCTTGGCCTTGTGAAGAGACATACAACCAGCTACATCTTTTATTGACCAGAATGATAGCTAGGGTCAGATTGGTCAATCCTCCACGTATTTCAGTGCTGTTCCCATGTGGGTTTTTATGGAAAGCAAAGACACAATGTTAGAATCACACCTGCTTCCGATGCCATCTTTGTGCAGCACCGGAGCCCTTGGTGAAGAGTTTGCGTCTTCATGGAAATGCTGTCCTGTGCTTGGCTGCCGACGACAAGTACATTCTGTCAGGGAGTAAGGACGGCACTCTAGTCATGTTTGACTGCCGAGCAGGGAAGCTTCTTCACAAAGTTCAGGTACACTGTGGCACCTAAGGAAACACACTATACTGTTTAATATGTAAATCGTTTTAGCTTTTTCTAGTTAAAGGGTTACTGAATGAGAATGTACAGTAGAAGCAATGTACTTATGTTGCAGTATATGTGTCGAACAGTCACCCTCTTACAATTCTGGTACATCACTGAAGTCTTTGAGCTCCGCTGCCAGTAAGAATGACTTTTGAGAGAATTGCTTGACTTAATTGTGTGCACTTTAATGACAGGACAGCACTTACTGTTAGTTAGATTCTCTGATACTGTTTCACTTAGTTTGGGACATGCATGTGTACTATTATTCATTGTAAGTCGCTTTGGACA
The DNA here is from genome assembly GCA_025773905.1 of Chitala chitala. NCBI lineage: Eukaryota > Metazoa > Chordata > Actinopteri > Osteoglossiformes > Notopteridae > Chitala > Chitala chitala. Next base: position 4,064,931 of record JABJVR010000038.1, on the reverse strand, counting down.
AAGGCGTCTGCTAAATGAATAAAATGTAAATGTAAGATAGTTGCTCAGTGGTGTAACACCCCTGCTTGTCATGACCATTGTGTCCCCTAGATGTCACCCTTTCTCCTGTCCCCCTTGTGCTGAATCATTGTTAGTACCTTGTTATCTTGTTCTTCCTGTGTTAATTGTTATTAGTAGTCTCTAACTGTCTCATGATCCTCCTGTAATAGAAGCCCCTGTCTCAATGTGTTCTTGGCCAGTTGTTGTAGGTATTCATTTCATGTTATGCTAAGCCTCTTGTATCGGTGTATTTGCAGAATCCTGTTCTTGTTAGTCTTAAGCCTTGATGTTTCCCTATTGTTTGCATTTAGCCTTGTTACCCCTGTTACCTATGTTTGTACCTTGATTTGCCCTTCATTAAAGCCTCCCTTTTGCACATTCTTCCTCGCCTCTCTTGCCTGCTTGGCATAAACGTTACCAGTGGCTGTTTTGTGCTCTCTTGTCTCTCCAGCTGACCTCCTATCTGCTGTCCATGTCCTACAATGGGCAGGAGGTGTGGGCTGGGGACAATCGTGGGATGCTACATGCCTTCTCCCTTCAGGGTGGTTCCATCCAACCTTTGTCACAGTTTGATGTGGGTCATTGCTCGCTAGTGACCGGGATCCATTACTCTCCCGGGACCCTCTACACCTGCTCATCTGATCGCACAGTCAAGGTTAGCCAGGCTGTACTGCCACACGCTTCATCTCATCCAGAAATATTTTGCTGATGTTGATGCCTTTGTGAAGCTTACACAACTCTTTCTGGATGATTTGTAGGTCTACATTTATAAAGCTTATTTTCCACTGATGCAAATTGTAGAATTCTGCTTATGCAGATTTAAATGTCATTGAGATAGAAAACTTTGACACTTTTGACATTGTTCATTGTTGTTTTGTCCAGACAGAAAGTGTTGAGTTCTCATGCTCACAGTAGTTGTTGTAGTGAGTAATTAATTTATTTGCATGCAAGGTTAAATGCACATATTGCTGTAATTGTCCCTTATTGCTTAGTTGGAGATGTACCCTTTAAATTTGCCTTCAATTTGTATACTATAATTGCATTTAAATATGTTAACTTTGTTTATTGGGATGTCATCCAACAATGTCTTCAAAGTTTGTATTCTTAACTGCTAGAAATTGGACTGCCTCAGTACTTGTTCCAGACAAATCATCTCTCGGCAGTGAGAGCACTGTCTCAGTTCTGTTTCATGACTCCATCTTCTCCATCTGTATTCTCCAGGTGCACCTCCCATGTGCCCCTCCTAAGACATTGTGCACACTTCATCGGTCATCTGGGATTAATGGGGTAAGAGTCATTTATGGGCTTTATACAATTTCCACTCCCAGTTTTTAAAGTGACATCAACACACAACAAAAATGCTGGCCTGTACTCATCATTCTCAATAAAGATCCATTTAGTGTGTGGTAGCAGAGAGTTCAGATAGCCTTTCATAGTAATCTTCAGTTCTTTGGTTAATAGAAATCTATTAACATAAAAAACACAAAAATTCAGCACTTCTCAAATTCAGTAGTAGTAGTAGTACACTTTAACAAAATGTGATTGAGTACAGTGTGAATTTCTGTGTAATGCAGTTTGCCATGCTTCCCAAATTTTACTCCTACCTTTTTTAAACATGGAAATATTCCTTTTGCGAGTTACTGAAAAACTACAATCATTATTACATATATACGCAGTGAGGTCCAGTGGAACCTTGGATTGCGAGCATAATTCGTTCTGCGACAGTGCTTGTAATCCAAAATGCTCGTATATGAAAGCGAATTTTCCTATGTGGAAATAATGTAAAGTCAGATGATCCATTGCACACACCCAAAAATATTCATATAAAAATAATTTTTAATGGTATTTTATGTACAAATGATTGTCCCTAATATCGGAAACACATAACAGTGATTAATGCACAGTATAAAGTAAAAATTAAACAAATTAACCAGCGCTTTACCTTTGAAAAGAAAAGAGTAGCTGGTGTGAGGGAGACAAGAGATTTTATTATAGTCTGCTTTGTCATGACAAATTAGCACAACAATGTTAAATAATATTTTTCTAAAATACTGCCAGATCTTGTACAGTGGAACCTCGGTTCACAAACTTAATTGGTTCCTGAAGGCGGTTCGTAATCCAAGAAGATCATGAACTGAAACAATTTTTCCAATAGGAGTCAATGTAAAATGGATTAATTCATTCCTGGACCCCAGGGAAATCATTAAATCTAACACAAAAAATGATAAACAGAATACTAAACAGATAAAATATAGGCAGATATAATAAATATAAACTTAATCTAATGTTACCTTACCTATACAGAGGAGAGTTGATGACATAAATCGCCTTGCTCTTTCACATATAATAGCCTCAGAAACACTGTTGCCAGCTAACATTTTCTCGTTTATCCAAATGAGCAGCAATTTCTCCACTTCTTCAAGCGTCTGTGAACACCATGTTCATGTTTAGCAATCATTTGTTTCTTCATCTCTACCGCAATTCTGGTCATTTTTTTTTCCTTTATCGCTGTCCTTCTTTGGTCCCATGGTGTCTTATTTAATAGTTTATAATGAAGTAGAACACAAAACACAATGAAATTCAAAAGAACGCAAGTTGAATTCGAACGGAGATGTGCACTGCGAGAAAGCTAAACAGCAGCTGACGCTCGTGCGCGACGATCGTTGCCGGTTTATGTGGTTCGTGAACTGAGATGCAGTATGACAACTGAGGTATTTTTTGGCCGGAAATTAAATTTTGTTAGTGAACAGAAAAGTTCGTAAAGGGAGGCGTTCGTAAACCGAGGTTCTGCTGTATTTTTACATTATTTTTTCTGCTATGGTCTTGTGTACATGTTTTTATGATTTAGTTTGTACTGTGGTTTTATTGGGATAAACAATGAAAAAACCTTTTGCAGGTATCATGTTTTTCTAATTTGCTGTCCTGTTAATAACCTGATAATCTTTATTACAAAAATTAGGGGTGTTATTGATAAGTTGAGTAATATTTTTTAAACAAAATTCAGTAACATTCATGCCTTTATTAACATATACAAAGTGTTAGAAGTGTGTCACAGGTAAACAGAAAGCTAATAGTATTCGTGCCTTCAGCAAGTGACCTGCAATAAATTAATGTTGTTGTATTACACTTATTTAATAAACATTACATTAAAAAATTACAATAATGACAAAATACATTCAGTAATTTATAAACATTTATAGTACTTTCTTTAATACTATTGGGCATTGAGTTCTCATATGGCACTCTTTTTCTTTCATCTCCATTGACAAGGTTGTAGAAAACAGTGGGAAGGGGCAGTGCTGTCACTCATTGTCCTTTCTCTGTGTGTGCCCCAGTGCTGTCACTCATTGTCCTTTCTCTGTCTGTGCCCCAGTGCTGTCACTCGCTGTCTTTTCTCTGTCTGTCCCCCAGTGCTGTCACTCACTGTCCTTTCTCTGTCTGTGCCCCAGTGCTGTCACTCGCTGTCCTTTCTCTGTCTGTGCCCCAGTGCTGTCACTCGCTGTCCTTTCTCTGTCTGTCCCCCAGTGCTGTCACTCGCTGTCCTTTCTCTGTCTGTCCCCCAGTGCTGTCACTCACTGTCCTTTCTCTGTCTGTCCCCCAATGCTGTCACTCACTGTCCTTTTTTTTGTCTTATCTGTCCCCTTCTCCAATCCAGCTCAGCGTGGAAGCTGGAGTTCTCACAGTGGCCTCAGGCAACGTATGTGTAGAAGTGTGGAGACCAACAGATCAGTGAAGGCCAACTGGAGAAGACATGGGGAGAGCTCTGCACTAGTGTGTGACAGGCATACAGGCTTGGTTCACACTGGATCGCCTTATTTCAGCCTGCTGCTATAACTGGAGGCTGCACATGTATGCACAGTTATAGTGCTGTTTCTATAACATGACTTTGTGTGTTTGTCAAGGTGTGCTTTTATTCGAATGGGCAGATCATTTCTAGAGCAAAAAACAGCAATTAATCCACAATCCAAAGTTGCTGGTGTACAATGCAGATTCTACCAGAAATTTTAAATAGATGGTTGGATAGAATTCAAAATGTAGAAGTGCACAACAGGGACTTACTTGTAATCATATTTCAGAATGGATAGATGGAAAAGAACACTGTTGTTGTTGTCACAGTTAATCAGAAATGTTGTTAATTATTTGAAAGGAAAAAATAAATGTAATTGGTCTTGTATGTTCATAAATTCAGTGAAACCTCACTTTATAGTAGCTTTAACATTCTGCTCCTTTTTCTGCTGTGTATAATGGTACATGGTCGTTATTGGTTCCACCTGTTTTGCAGTGATGAATGTATATCCATACCCTCTAGACAGGGTAACGTCTGCTTGCATGTGTCTGATGGTGGAAGACAGCTATGGTGATTAGCTGTAATGTTCTGTACTCTGGAGGTTTCCCAGTTAACAATAAATTTGTTCAGGTAGCATAACAGTAAGATCAATGAAGTTCTCAAGCATTCATACACACATGGCTGGACAGATGTTACAGAATGACTGGTAAGTGTGACCAGTTTTAGTTATGCTGGGTGCAAGCAATAGTGTACAAGACCTAGAGATTTGCCTACTTTTGTTAAAATTCCCCAGTATAATGGAGAAATACCAGGAAGGTGCAGGTACCCACGCTGAAGTTAACCTGTGTTCAGGAGCTGGACCAAAGTGTACCAAACTACAAAAGCACACACGACTTCTTGTCCTTGAAGGGATTGGCTGAGGCAGCAATTCCGGTGAGAAAGGGGTCACTGCGGCTGTTTTCCTCACAGTACTGTACCAGCTGGGCTGCTGTAATGGAGATCTGTTCCCCCCAGCATCAGAAAAAAAAGTACCTTAACATTGCTTAGTCCATATTGCATCTCACCTATTTTCCTGAGATACACCGTCTACCGTTTTTGATTGGAATTACTAATAATTTGCTGCTTTTAGATCGAGAGTAAAGGCTTGCACAAACCTCTGCTGTGCCTGCTCTTGTCCAGCAGCTCGCACTGTGCACACTGCAGCATATGTGTGGAAATGAACCCACAGTTCAGTGCTCACATCTGCCTGTGCACAGTTAACAGCAGATGTCACTGCAAACTGGAAAGAACCAGCTTTCTAACTTAGTGCAAGGCAAACAAATTTAGTATTCTCTTAAAGCCCATGCCAGGTTGCTAATATGGGAATCTGTCCCTTATGGCCAAAGTAGAATGCTCCTGGCTTTAGCAGGGGTCCCATGGCAGGGGGTCCCATGGGTTTATCTCATATGTTAGTGCACAGTTGTGTTGAGGATACATTGTTAGCAGGGTATAAAACAGATTAATTTACCCAGCAGACTTTAAATAGCACAAATGAGCCCACAGCAGGAGCGGGGGTGATGGCTTGGCAGCAGCGCTCACCTTGATTCTCTCCGTAGAAGCTTCTATCTGCAGTTGCTCCACCGCGCGGCGAGCCTGCACCACACCGCTGCTGCACACCTTCCCAGACATGACACCAACACTGTCCGCCAGTGCCCCCCTAAGCCTCACATAAGTACAAAGAAGGGGGGAAAAATTATTTTTCTTTTCTTTACTTTTCTTCTGAAGAATTCCTATTCCTGTAAATTGCATTGGGGTAACTGTCTTCTCAAAGGTGCTATATGAAAATAAGTTGAATTGCACTGAAGTGCTAAAAATATTTTAAATTGTAGCATCTTTATTAATGGCAAAGGAAAGAGATTTGCCCACAACCCTGAACAGGATAAGTGGATGAATGGAAGGAAAAACATTTACTTACGAGAAAAGTTTATGCTGGGCTCTGGAGTCCTTTTTCCTTTTGATCTTCACACTTTGTAGTAGGATTAGGATTTTTTGCATGTACTTTTATTTTGGTGATGAACTGGATGGACTAGCTAACCAGACAGAGGGTCTCACTGACACTGGGCCTTCTGTCTTTTAACCTCTCCTTGCCTCTTAATGGTAGTATTGGGAGGAACATCAAAGCACCTGTGATGTTGAGGATAGGGGGACCTTAAAAGGAGGTGCATTTGGTGGGAAATGTCAAAACCATGAGACATTATGAAGCTGTGTGTAATGTGGACAGACTGATCCCTGTGGGGTGTGATGGAGAGAGGCAGGAGGGGGTACATTGCCCTCTCACATCTGTCATTCTCAAAAGGACAGCAAAGTAACTGCTCATTCTGTTTGGATACTCCACACCGTGACTCCCTGTTGTTCCAGATTTTTTTTCTTTATCAACTTTGAATTTAGGACAGAGACATTCAATGAGACCAGCATCCAGTACGTGAACAATGTTTTCTGCTGTAGAAACATGGTCATTTATAGATATCCCCATTATAGTAAGTATGCCCAAAATTGTATTTTATACTGACGGGCACGCACGCACGCACACACACACACACACACACACACACACACACACACACACACACACACACACACACACACACA
>JABJVR010000038.1:4037092-4054847 GCA_025773905.1 Chitala chitala | reverse complement strand
GAACACATAGGGTGCAGGGCAGGGGACACCCAGGGCAGGGCACCAACCCACCACAGGGCACACACACACACACACACAATAGGCAATTTGGACACACCAATCAACGTAACCTTCATGTCTTTGGACTGTGGGAGGAAACAGAAGAACCCAGAGAAAACCCACCAAGTACAGGGAGAACATGCAAACTCCACACACACAGACCCAAGGCAGGAATTGAAGCCCAGGGCCAGAGGTGCAAGGCAATAGTGCTAACCACCACACCACCGTGCCGCCCTAGGAGGTTTGTCAGAAAGAAAAAATTACAAAGCTGGACATGAACTGGCCCGTGTTAGAGAAATTCCAATTTTATTAAGAACCTGTGACTATGGCAACCATCCAAGGCCAGTGGAACGTGTCTGAAGCACGTGTCTGAAGCAGTCAGTCAGGAAGTGTTCAATGAGAAAAGGCCTTGCCTAACTTTGACAATACATGAATGGGGGACCAAATGAGATGTACTGCTTGTAAACATTTAAAGGCATGTGACAATTCTATGGATTTATTTGAAATATTTTAAATACCAGTGAGTAATTCAATTTGAGGTGTCAGTTTTTATAGTTGAAAGATAAGGGTCCTTTGTAAAGCAGCTTGTGCCAATTAAAATGCTTATTCGTTTGTGTGAATTAACCAGCATTGAACTGCTATCAATAAAACAATTCTATATGGGCTGTAATAACTTCCTTTTCTGGATTCTCACTTTAAACCCTACATGTGATTAAGTGTCACCTAAGCTATTCCACACACGTGTCTCTATGTTATAGCCTGTACTGTTACAACAGAATGGACGCCATATTCATTATCTTCATTTCTGCTTTTTAGTAGGTGTTTTTTTCCTGTTCAGAAATAGTCACGTCGTTGCTTTTATTATTGTCTATTAGTGAATTAATTGACGTACGTGACCTAAGTGTGAATGTCCAATGACACCATGTGACAGTGTCTCTTGCTTGAACTTTTGTACGTGTCTCCTACGGTTTGCTGCATGTCTGGTCTCCTCCTGCTGTCCAGAGTGAAGTAGTGTCCAGTCGTGTCAGGGAAGCTAAACACCCAAGTGTTTCTCAACCAAGAGCCTTTCTGTCCTTGCTTTACATTACCTTACGTTATGATTGTCAATGCTGCTTTTTGGATGGCAATGGAGGCTGGAACAAATGCAGCATGGTACTTTTTAGGCTAGAAGTAACATACTCATCTGGAGATCCTGAGGGGATGTTGTGTAAAGATCCTAATCATGGTTCAGATTTCAGGGCTTCCATTGCTATCATTGTCCACATACAAACTGCATGGCTCCCTGAAAGAAGCCATACTGACAGTGATGGCACAAAGGCTTTCTAGAAAGACCCATGATGCTTGTGAGTCTTCAAACATTAGACATCATAGGTAGAAAGCTAATGTCATGATCAAGTATGTTATTGGCAGTCACTACAATCAAATTAGGCCCCTGGTAACAGATTTCTGTTTACCTGTGCAGCAGAACTGCTTTCATTATCATAAAGGTACAGTTAAACACCTAATACATCAGTACACAGGCTTAACGATCTGCAGAAATACAGTGTGTATGCTCTTCTAGTTCTCACCCTTCAATTTGGACTGAACCATTAGGGTGAGTTAAACGTTAACATGCATTAGCATAATATGAAAAATTGTAAGCACGTTCAAAACTGCTGTGAGCCATCCCTGTTTTACACAGAAGGAGCTGTATTTGAGAGCCATTGGGTTTTACAGATCGCAATGGAGCAGAGTGTGTGTCCATTCCAAAAACACAGAAGCATGTCACACCAGTTATACTGCACACTGTATTAAAATTTTATACATTTTAATTTTTTGTGTACTGCAAAATACATTGCCCATAATTATTTTTGAATAATTGTATGCATCTAGTTTAATATTTATATTTTTGTGCTTGGATTTTACTTGATCGGTTTTCTTGAATCAGTTGTGTATACTGCACTTGGAAATAACAGCGTGATTTTAGTCATGAGTAAATAAATCTAGAATACAGCATAGCCAGTTTTTTTTTTTACTTTTATCCATTTAAAGGGAATTAAACTGGTGTCGCAGACATGATTCTGCAGTCATTCTTCAGATTTTCCGAAAAGCGTGATGAAAAGTAATATTATTTTAAATAATTCATTTTAAATCTACCCTTAATAATACAAAAAACATACAAAATTATGTCATCCTAAAACTTGTTTCACTTGTTTCACAATCTAACAACTTCAATATAAAAATGGATAAAGGAATAAACTGGTGTTTGAACACAGCGAAAAAGCAGGTGATGAGCTATAATTTCAAGATCAAAGTCAAATAGTTATTTAATCATTAAACAAATCTCAGGAATCAGCTCTACTTGAAGTTGTACTGGGTGCGCAAAGCCTCTTTTGTGCCAGATCTTATAACCCTATTAACGAACATTCTGTTTTATGGAACTATTACTTAAACTGCCCACAATGTAAATATCGAAGTGACAAAGTAACAATAGGAAACCATACACAAGCTGACATTATTTTCATTCCATATACCTCTATAGGCCTCTGTATGCGTACATTGCAGTCTGTGAGAGTGCATGTCAGTGGTGTAATTGTGAGTATTACAGAAAATGTGAAAGTCTGCTGGCTGCAGTGAATGCAGTGAAGGAACCACAACTCATACCCAGCCCTACCTTGGCTTAAGCCAAGTTTTTGAAAACCAGCTCTGCTCAGGCACTCTAACCAGGACCATCAGCCAAAACCCAATAGCAACCCGGTACTTATTCAGGGAACTGGAGCAGGACTCTGGCATTCTGCTCTCGGCCGTGCCAGTGTCTGACAGTGCCACTTCGGTTCCCCAATAGTCCCGCAGTCTGGAGTGGCACAAGGCTCAGTCCAAGAGCCTGTTCAGGGCACTAGCTTTAATACAGTCAGAATGAAACGGATCATTAAAATACCACCCAGACCACCAACCCTCTTCCCAGTTGGAGGAACACACACACACACACACACACACACACACACACACACAGCTAGATACACCAAGCATGTCACTAGAGCTGCGTTTGCTATTCCACACCCCTGTGCTAGCCCTCAGGGGAGACCTGGCACCAAGAGGAACACCCCCAGGAAAGCAGAAGAAACCTGCTGCCACAGGGCTCCTGTTTGTTTACCATTTAAAAAATGCTGTCTGGAGTGTGTTTGGGATGACAGCACTGAGCAGCAGGTACCGTGTCTTGTAGGGCACTTTTAAATTTCAGTTTTACTCCTATGTTATGAGAGCTAAAATGTAGAGGCGTGTAGAGGCACAGAACTGTATTCATATGATTTTTTAATTCTTATGTTTTCAACATGCATGTAAACGCAGTAAGCAGCACCGAATATGAAACTTTTCCACCAACATTTACACAAACAGAACAGTTTAACTAGTTACATGTTGTATCAATACCTTCTTGCTTCGTGAATTCTTATGAAATGCATTAATAATATATTTAAAATGTTAAGTCTTTTGGCACAAAGATGTAGCAACCCAAAAAGCAAAACAAAAAGTAGAAAAGTCACAAAAAAGTTGAAAGAGAGAACTGACAAAAGTGGGCAGGATACATACCTGCAGCTGGGTTGTCACAGAGCCCATGTCCATGTGTATGTTCAGCCAGTGCAGGACAGAAGAGGTTTATGACTTTCTGAAAACCAGACAGGAGACAAGTGTGAAGGCAGACAGGGTGAGAGTGAGCTCCCGGCCAGGAAAGGGAATTCCTTTTTGTCAGCGTCAGAGCCCACATCCTCCCCTGTTCGGTGTGACAGTCAGAGAGCGGGGCAGGGAGACCGCGGAGTCACACAGCTGGGAGTAAAAGGGCATGGCTGTTTTGTTCTCACATCGTAAGGCAAAACGAGCACCTTGATATGTGTGTGAATGTCACCAGTCGGCCCACTTTTACCCCCCTGCCATTCTCCACACAGGGTTGACCTACAGCGAACCAAAATGTAGTTTTTAAAAATGATTATGTAAAACAAATTATGAATATTAAAGTTTATGATTTGTTCGTGAAAGTTTACAGTAAAAGATAAGCAAGATACTCTTAGGTTTTCATCTTTAAAGCATTTTAAAAGAGGTTTTTAATTATTTTCTAAAAGGTACAGATGTACATAATATGGATGAGTTTCAGTATGCAGTTGTTTTGGTACTGGGTATATATTGTTATGTTAGGTGTGTTCAGTGTAAACTCGTATTCCTCTTCTTGGTACACAACTGGATGTGCTATTAGGTGTTTTACGACCCCCCCCCCAAGCCCACAGCCTCTCCCTCCCTCCCTGACCTCCTCCCATCCGGCCACGAGCCTTGGGGCTTGTGAGAAAAAGAGCCCGCTGTGTCGGCCACACCCCTGCAAAGCACACGGTGTACGTCACACATTCCTCACACACACACAGTGCACACATCTCCTGTTTCCTGGCAACAACTGGCCGTGCACACACAAGCACTCAGAGGCGCACTAATGCACACACATATGTACTATATGGTATCTTAAAAGGCATGCTTCAGGTTAAACATGTATGTACATACATATTTCTGTGTGTTAGAGTGACAGGTGTTAGGTTTTCTGACTAAAGTATTTCAATCTGCCACAAGATCAATTACACCAGGTACTGAAAAGTAATATACTTTTTCTTGTACTGAAACAGATATGAGTGCTTCAACTGGCAAAGCTTTAGAGCAACATAACAATGCATTTAAAAAATGGTAAACAGTAAAAAAATGTAGGATCTTCAAATTTATCAAAGAATGTATAGGACTTACTACACTCTTTGTGATTTGTGTTAGACGTGTATGACATGTTTTGTTGTGTTTAAGAATACAACAGCTGAACTACAGTGTGAACTACAAATATGACTTTACGTGTATGTGTGTGCATGCCTGTGTGTGATTTTGTGTGTGTGTGTGTGTGTGTGTGTGTGTTCAAGTGTAAATTTTACTGTTAAACTGGATTAGTGGCGTAACTTTCATTTCTGCTTTGAGAACAGTACACGACTTATGACACCCAATCTGTCACGTGATTCAAACAGCCCAAATGCATATCCGGTGTGCCCCTTACCTGTACACCCAGGACACTTATGGGGGTTGGGGGGAGAGATTAGCAGGGAGTATATTATTGTGTACTCTGTGTCTGTCATTTGACTGCAAGGCTTGCACGGGGTGCTGATTTTCAGACTGATTCACACAAATTTAAAGAACTATGATCTCAGATTTAGGTCAATGAAAAGTCGGTTTGGTTGTCAAGGTAGCAGGACTGTTAATTACTGAAACAGGAAATGCTAAACTGAAGGTCCAACCTCTCCACCGGGACTTCCTGTGATGACAAAATTGGCCTGTAGTCACACTCATCACATCTTCATTTTGTTGCTTTTCAGGCACGTCTGAGTCCCTTTCAGTGCTGTTTGTTTTGGCTCCCTGTTCTCCATAGCCAAGGCTAGTCCATTGCAGCCTGCACTTAATCAAGGGGCCCAGATGGGGTCCAGTCCCATTTAGTGGTAATGGGTTAGTCCTCATTTTTTTTCTCCTCCCCCTTCTCCCTGGTATTTATACATTGGTAGTCACCATGGAGACAAGACACAAACATAGTGGCAGACAGGAAGTAGGATCAAAACCACAAATATCGTCATCGTGGCTCCTGCTCTCTTTCTTTCGCTCTTAGCTTGCAGCGTGGTTGCTTTTAACCGTTGTGCTAACGTGTGTGCTGCTCTGCTGTGACTCCTAAAGCTCTGCCACTATCTTATTTAACACTGTTACCATAGTGCTTTATGTAATATATAAAGGTAAAACATATGTGATTCCATTAGATGTGTGTAAACCATAGAAGTATTATTTGCACATTTTTAAAGCTAAAATAAAATACCCAGTGTGGCATGTTCCTTTTTATGACGCAGGCCTGAGAGCAGCACACACAGAAGGCATTGTTAACTTGTACTAATGTATGTCTCGTGTGAACAGCTGGGCTGATGTGTGTGTGTGTGGCGTGTCTGTTTTGTCTGCAGAACTTTATTGCAGCGTGTTACATCAGACTCTTTCCCATCAGTTACTACTGTACATGCTGGCTTTTTTTTTTTTTTTAAGTGGAGACTAAATATACTCTTCTGGAAAAACCCCTTCAGAGAAGACCTTCCTCTCTTTCTCTGCTGCCTCCTCCCTCTAAGTATATCCACCCCCATCCTTCCATCAGCAAGTGCTCCCCATTTCCCTCTTGTTTGTGGCTGCCCCCCCATCCCTGAAATTTTGCCATCAGAATCCTTTTTCTTGTTGAGCTGTTACAATTTAGAGCAGATCAAAGGTTTGAAGCTGTAACAAAAAGAAAGTTTGACCCTTGGTAGAAATTAGCACAGAATATCTTGGAGCCTTAGGTCTGCCTCGTCCAAACTGAAAACGTGACAGAGTGTGAAGAGATGGTAACAGGTGTCGTCTGGAGTTCTCCAGGGAACACCCTCTGTCCTGTAAGGTAAACCTCATGGCCTTTGGCTGTTTCCTTCTACAATCCATGTGCTCAGTGCTACAACATGAAATGATCACATCCCTTAACCTTCATACAGCAAGGGCTACTGTCACCCCCCCCCCCCCCACAAGCCTTTTCTGATCAGCACACATCAGCCCTGGGGGGCTGAGCTCACAAAATTCTGCAGCAAAATTCTTACACTTAGTGCATTTCTGATCCTCTTTAAAACTTGTTTTTGTTTTACATTGGATACACCAGAAGATTCCATATGTCTGTAAAATCTGTGGTGGGTTGGCACCCCGCACAGGTTGTCCCCTGCCCTGTGCCCCGTGCCCCCTGGGATGGGCTCCAGGCTTCCTGTGACTCTGAATTGGATAAGCGGTATAAAGAATGAATGGATGGATGTCTGTAAAATGATTTCAATTCCTGTTTCTGTCCAGGGCTGTTTCTGAACATTCTGGGGTCCTGGACAACACCTTACATCGAGGCTCCACTCCTCTGAAAAATAATAAATAAATAGGCTGTGTGGGGGTGTCTGGTGTCTTGGGGGCCCTGTGCCGCCACACATGCTGCCCATAGGAAGAAACGGCCCTGGCTTCAGGGTAATTTGCTTATTTGTTAGTAAAGTGACATTCAATTAAATGACACACAGAACCACATAAAATTACACTTGAACACTGCAGATCAAAGAAAGCACCCTTAAGGTAGGCACCTTTTTGTTCAAAATCATAAAATAACTGATATTTTAAACTGAGCAGTTTTAGAAGAAAAAAAATCTAGTAAGCAATTAAATAATGAAATGAAATGAAGGTGGTGACACCTTCATGGTGATGTGGTGTCAACAGGATTCAGCCTCTTTGTTCCACGTGTCTGAACAGCAAACTTCAGAGCTTCTTTATGTGTCTCACGTTTCAGATCCAGCTGGGAATCAAGCAATACATCAAACAATGTACAAGAAGCAAGAATGATACGGATGGACTGATGTGGTCAGTGGACATAACCTGAGCGGCTGAGCCACTGAGCGGCCGAGCCACTGAGCTGCTAGCACTGTGCACCCCACACAGCCACGTGGGCCAGTACCTACATCATCTCACACCGAGAAGGTCAGCATCAGCATCAGCGCTGCGAAAATAGTCCTTCTGTGCAAACACAGGGGAATTCCTACAGTCTTCTACTCAAGCAGAAAGTGCTAGGAGGTCAACATTAAAAATGATTAATAAGACATTAAGACCAAGTAAGGGCAATTTACAGATGGAAAGAGGCAAAAAAGAAATGAATGCATTTTCTACTCGCAGTGTTACCATGACATGGCGGGAAACGTTAATGAAATTACGAATGTATGTTACAGCCAGCTACATGTGTGTCACTCCACATGAAGCAGCTTGACGTGTGTCCTGTGTGTCTCTTCGCTCTGTTTCTGTGCGCCTGTCCTTATTTGGCTTCTTGTGAGAGCGGCGCTGTCCTGTGAAGTGCCTCAGTGTGAGCTTTCCTCCTGACTCTGACTCACTGATCCTCTGACTCAACGTGTGTTAATAAACACGGCGTTTCCATGGAAACCCAGGCCCCACTTCTCCTCCTACTTCTGCGTCCCCGCCCAGTGTTCAAATTACAGTTTTCAAAGCCGCAGCCTAATGGACATGGTTTATGCGAATGCTCAAAACTTCTCTCTGGATTGTAATGTTTATTAAATATTAGTTCTTAAAACATCATAGATATTTCTAAATGCATATAATTATATACTTGTTGCTTCATTAACATCACATAACATTCTAATTTTACTTTCTTTTATATTTTATTTTAACCATATCATTAATAGTTCACATCACACTGTAATTTTTACATACCTTTCACCATTTCTTCTTCTTCTACAGTTTTTGAAGACTGGTTTAAATACTGAAATGCTTGATATTTGAGGCCTTTTTCGAGTACAGAAACTGATGTGTTTAAGTGATTTGGCATTTCAGAAAAGCCATGACCAGAGACTTACTGGAGCACTTCAGGGACGTGCTGTGCTCTCCCTCTGAATGCCCTGCCCCATTCCATCCGGGTGGTTTTTGCTGCTTCGCCATCTAGTGGGCCATGTAGGAACTGTGTGTGTCCAGTAGACTGGTAGGACTTCACTTGCACAGCTGTAATGTGCCATGCAGACACAGCACAATACAAGTTCCTTTTCCATTGAGTAAGAAAAAGTATTGCTTAACTTGGTGACATGCAGTTATATGTAAAACTCAAGCTGTAATGAGAATGCATGGCAACATGACTGACCGTAACAGCTTTTCAGCACTGCTGAGGGTTTTATCGCCTGTGTGCATCAGCCTGTGAGCTGTGTCCCACCATGAAAGTCAGTTCATCATGACTCCAGGACAGCTTTGGTATTTTTTGTCCTTCACTGTTTATTTACGGCTTGGGAAGAATGGCACACTGCAGTTCGGTGAAACAGGTCAGAATGCACTCAAAGCCTCTCAGGCTGCCTGTAATTACTCTGAGAAGAGGAACATCTATACTTGCATGTCATTGCAGTTTAAATACCCAGGAGAAGCACTAATTATGGACCAATTCCTTGACCTGTGGGGACCTGGACAAGAGAATGGGAGACTGGCTGAGACAAGAGTGTGGGTAGCTAGGGGCTGAACGCTTTAACATGTGCTGCTGTGCACTTTTACAGTCAACTCAGGCCCTGAGTGGTGACATGCAGCTTCACTTATGACCTAATGTCTGCATCCAGGGCAGAGAGAGCTCCTGTAAAACCCATATAGGTGAGGTACATGCAGGTTAATGCTCAGCTCTGTCATCTCTCACTCAACACAAATCGCCGCTCACATGTGTGTCACCTGAGCACCCCTCACAGGCTGCTGTACACCCTGTGCCAGTCTTCTCTCTGCCTCACAGTGACTGGCTCACGTTAAACGTTACTGGTTTATAGACTTCACAGAGAATCAGGCATGCACCAAATATTTCTGATTTATTGTAACTTGTTACAATTTTAAAATTATATTTTATAGTTACACAGCGTCACAAACATGTTAATACCATGAAATTGTGCCACAATGGCTAAACAACAAAAGTCAGCATGAAGGTTCAGTCTTATGTCCAGTTAACCGCCTTGCTGAAGAGCTTTCAGGAAGATCAACCGAAAGTGCTGTCTCTGACTCCACACTATCAAAGACAATCGGGTAAAACATTTCTCTCTTTTATAGTGGAGCTGCAGGGGGTACTTAGAAGCTAAATAAATGTCAACAATTAAAGATTCTTGTAAAAATAATTATTGTTTTATTTACCCCTTAAGTGATTTTCTGGGAAATCTGACATCGGTATTGCTGTCTTTGTACGCCTCTCCACACTTTAATGTGACTCCTCAGACATTTTTAAACTTGTGAAATGAGCACGAAGAACAGCTCCTTCCTGTTACGCTGCATGTTCTCATATGCTCAAACACTATGTACATGTCATTCAGTCCCAACTGAGGTGAGTACAAAAGAAGAAACATGTAAGTATTGTACAACACTGACAATGGGACCAATGCAAAGTGATACAGCTACTTTAACTGCACTATATATCATATATATAAAAACGGTGGTCTGGTCAATATGGATGCAACGGTTTCCTGAAAAAGCTGAACCATTCAGTTTGTCATCCACAGTACAGTGAACGTAGACAAGCCACGATTATGAAGATGGTAATTTGTAAATTTAGTCGTTGTGATTTCTGCTTTAAAAGGTTTAGGTCACCTAAACTACCCACAAAAATTGGCATATTTGTGGTTGTCACCCAGGTGAGATTTGCAGCCAATCAATAGCTACTTAATGCTTTGTAAGTTGGTTCCAGTTTGATAATGAAAAACCAAATATGGTGAGCAGTGGTGGTGATAACGTGGAGCTGCAAAACACTGAGCATGTCATTTTCAAGTGATGTGAAATTGCATTTTTTTAACACATTGAATACAAACCACACCGAATCTTAAACCGCAATGAGATTTTCCAATCATTGTATCCATACTGGTCAGTAAGTTGCAGTGACAGTGAGTGACGGACTTCCAGCACATACCCATTAATGCACAAGCTCACTGTTCCTGTAGGACCAGGACCACAAGCTCACTGTTCCTGTAGGACCAGGACCACACAGCAGCTCCGCCATATAAACACGTTACCACTTATCAGCACAGTTAACTCAGTAGGTGACAAGTGAATTTGTAGCTTTCTTCCAGTTTTTCAGTTCATTTGGAGCATGAAATGTATTACTATATACTGTACACCATACAGATAAGCATGTCATTTCCTAGCTGTACTGTCTAAAACTTGTAAGTTTCCATATTGTGTGAAACCATAGAAAACCATACATTTTGCCTTTTTAAAATCTCAGTGCTTATAAAATGAAAATAAATGTCTGTAATAAAAAGGCAATGTGTAACTATTTTCTAACAGCAAAACACATCTGTTCAGTTTGGTTACTGACAATAGGGTGAACACATGTATTACTCAGATGTGCTCAGATGTGTTCTCTGTTTACATGAGCCCTTTAAATAAAGCATCTCATGCTGCACAGAGCATCACGTTTTGTGAAACCTGTTGTTTTAATGTAGGTAACACATGACAGCTATCTATCCAACCATATTCCAACTGCTCATCCTGTACAGTGTCCAGTACTGGAACCCATCCCAGGCAGCACAGGGTGCAAGGCAGGGGACACTCTGGACAGGGTGCTATCCTAGTGCAAGGAAGGGGACACTCTGGACAGGGTGCCATCCTACTGCAAGGCAGGGGACACTCTGGACAGGGTGCCATCCTATTACAAGGCAGGGGACACTCTGGACAGGGTGCCATCCTATTGCAAGGCAGGGGACACTCTGGACAGGGTGCCATCCTATTGCAAGGCACACACACTGACACACAAAGCACAATTCAAGGGTGTTCAATCTGCCTAACCAGCATGTCTTTTGAAGGAAACCCACACAAGCACAGGGAGAACATGCAAACTCCACACAGGTTTTATACACAGTGCCAATAGTGAGATGTGAACTCAGGAGCTGGGGTGCAGCAGTAGTACTACCCACTGTGCTGCCCATATGACACCTACATTATCTTTATCTTTTTTCTCTTGAAATGCCCTTAATATTGCTGACGTACGTGTACTAGGGTGACATTAGAGCAGTAATGAGAATCACTGCATGCACGACACTGCAGAGCTTCCGCTGTTAGTCCGTGAACCTAGAGAGGTCTTCCTACGTTTGTGCATCTTAAAAACAAAGTGATGCAGTGCAGAGCCTGGTGTCTCTTCTCGTGTGTTCTGTGCTTCTGTGCTTTATTTACACACTGTCACAGAGGGTGGTGCACTACAGACCACTGTGCAAAGCCAAAGCAAAGAATTTCCTCTGTAATTCTCACCAGGCCCTTCATCATTTTAAGGACACACTCGCTTAATCTGGCTGCCTCATGGTCAAGGATACAGTATTTAGATCCACCTTTATCTTCTCAGCCTTAAGGTCTCCCCTGGCTTTGAGTGGGAAATCAGGGGACTGAATCCATTAGGCAACACGTTAGGTTAGTTTCCTTCACAAAGGCCTGGACTTTGTGTTATCTGGTTCAGTGTCTTCAAGTATCTCCACTTTATGTAATACTGATACCTTTAGGGAGGGCAAGGACAGTGCTGGTTAATGTAACATGAGCTGAGGAATCACTGTGGCTCACAGAAAACATACTGAAGGGCTCCACTGCCCTCTTGTGGAATACATGTCCCACTACATTTGCAAAAAAAAAAACAACTGCACATCCTAATGTCTTAAAATGAACAGACACTTCATGCGACAAATGTAAATCCTTGGCAAGTTTATAACTACAGGGGAATTTTGCAAGGAATTAAAAACATTGTCTGAGAAAGCGTCAAATGAAAACTTCTGAACCACTGCTATCTGCTTTTGGACAAAGGATGCTGGTTATTTATAGCAACAGCGTAAACGCTCTTCTCAGAGGTGATAGCCTTCTTGCTCTACAGTGTATCCTGCTGGGCAAAATCTATCCCCAGGAGTACAAAAACAATTGGCCCCTCTTCTTAAAGCTGTCCTGTTTTGAAGGAAGGACATGTGGGTTTTTTGATTGTGACATGTTTGGACAGATGGATTGGAAGCCAGTCAAGGGGCGAGCGGGAAAATGAACAAACGGATCAGAAGTTGCTGAAGATTTCATGTTTCTTGTTCCAATCCATCTGTGGTGCTCTCTTCCTGGAGCGCTTGGCGTGAGCCTTTTCCCTGGCCTCGGCAGCTGTAGGACTCAGGCAAAGGCCACTCTCCTCAAAAGGGTCCAAGACTGGACTATCCTCCTCACATGAAACCTGGAGGAACATGGTAGGTGGAAAGCGCTGAAAAGTGTGTGCACATATGTACATGCAGATAGGGCTCACGCACATGCACAAACACTCAGCATGTCCTCTGCTGCACTCACCTGTCTGTTATGCACACTAAGCTCAGAGTGGACAGACTGTGATGCTGAGCTGCCATTAACCTCAGGACTTTCTGAGCCATTTATTATGGGTCTGGCAACATAATCTGTCAAGAAAGAAGAAAATGATAATAAATATACACATAAATACTGACTGAAAAATTAAGAGAGTATTTATATTTATTTGTCAATGTGGTGGAGCTGTATCTTTAAAGTGGCTCTCTGTGGTGATCTGGTGGAGCTGTATCTTTAAAGTGGGTCTTTGTGATGATCTGGTGGAGCTGTACATTTAAAGTGGGTCTCTGTGGTGATCTGGTGGAGCTGTACCTTTAATGTGGCTCTGTGTGGTGATCTGGTGGAGCTGTACCTTTAAAGTGACTCTGTGTGGTGATCTGGTGGAGCTGTACCTTTAATGTGGCTCTGTGTGGTGATCTGGTGGAGCTGTAGATTTAAAGTGACTCTGTGTGGTGATCTGGTGGAGCTGTAGATTTAAAGTGGGTCTCTGTGATGATCTGGTGGAGCTGTACATTTAAAGTGGGTCTCTGTGATGAGCTGGTGGAGCTGTACATTTAAAGTGGCTCTCTGTGGTGATCTGGTGGAGCTGTACCTTTAATGTGGCTCTGTGTGGTGATCTGGTGGAGCTGTACCTTTAAAGTGACTCTGTGTGGTGATCTGGTGGAGCTGTACCTTTAATGTGGCTCTGTGTGATGATCTGGTGGAGCTGTACCTTTAAAGTGACTCTGTGTGGTGATCTGGTGGAGCTGTACCTTTAAAGTGGCTCTGTGTGGTGATCTGGTGGAGCTGTACCTTTAAAGTGGCTCTCTGTGATGAGCTGGTGGAGCTGTACCTTTAAAGTGGCTCTGTGTGGTGATCTGGTGGAGCTGTACCTTTAAAGTGGCTCTGTGTGGTGATCTGGTGGAGCTGTACCTTTAAAGTGGCTCTCTGTGGTGATCTGGTGGAGCTGTACCTTTAATGTGACTCTTAGTAGGAGTGATGCCCATTTTTTTGAAGTGCTCGTCCGTGGCTGGGTCAACCACCAGTAGGTAGGTTTCAATTCCACCGTTCTTGATGAAAGCCACTACCTCTGAATGCTTCATGGCTTCAATGTTCACACCATTCACCTGGAGAAACACCGCCCCTCATTTCATTATATATCCAGTGTCTGCTGTTACAGACAATTACCTATAGATGGTGCTGTATTCTTGATTGTATCCTGCCAGGTTTATTAATTAAAAATTTATAAATACCTAGTCTCTGTTTTATAAAATATTTAATCTCTTTGCTTTCACATGAATGTAAATTGCTGTGTTCAAAGTCATGATAAAAAAAAATATATATATTTTTAAACTTCTACAGGGACAGGGGCCCTATTAAGGATAAAGAGTAATAATGTCTTGATAACAAATTATCTGCTCGCACTCTTCCTTCTGCCTGTGGAACATTCCTTTTCTTTTTCCTATGACTGTGGGGTGTGGCACAAGCACATGGTAAGTTAGTGAGCAAAACAAAGACTGCACATTTGGAAGCATGAAGGTGGAAAAAAGGATTAGTGTGTTTCTGAGGGGCTGAACCACAGTCATGAGGAGCAGTATTATATGAGGCTCTGCTGTAAAATATTGATGGATGGCCCTCGCTGCACCCACACTGCAGGTTTCAGGTATCACTGTCCTCTGAGGGATTTAATATTTGTTTGCGTTATGAACTGAGAAGACAGCAGGCAGACACTGTCTGAGCCCATCTTAGCAGGTCATTTACAGCCCAGAGACGACACAGCTCTTACACAGAGCAGCCGTGAGGCCACGGCAGTGCAGCGTGGTGTGACAATGGCTCACCAGGCAGAGGAGCATGAGGAGAGGGGTCTTAGGAAGGGAGGAACTGAAGATAAACCTGTCCTGCATACAGCATTACCGCACTGCACCCTTTGGTCATTGTCATTTCTAAAGCCATTTATCGCATGGCAGAGATCTGTCTTTGATTTATTATTGCAATTTAAATAAAAATAAGACCTTTTTAGAAGTGAAAACCATAGCATGTCTATGTATAATTAATTACCTGTTACATTATATCTATATAATTAGTGGTTATAAATGTACTATTCTGGATAAGAAACACAATTTTTCACTTGTCACCAGAACATATAGGCATTAGTAACACCTGTTACACACATTACATTAACAGTCACATCTGTATATTCTGTGCAAAACCCAGCAACCTTTAATTCATACATTTCTGAAAAGTAAATTCCAGTTGACAAGCTTCAATATAACCCCTGTAACTGGGAGAACATTTCTGTTTTGACACCATTCTTTCCAGTTCAGGCCTCCTGTACTGTTGGTATTGTCAGTCAGAAAGGAGGTCGCTCAAATTTCTGCTGAGCTGAGCTCAGTCCAGGTTGTTCTCTACATCGACTGTAAACGACCTCTTTCACCTTTTCACTCTCCAGATCTTAATCTATACGGCTCTTTCAGGTGACTAACGGATTTATCTCAAGACTTGACCAAGGCAAAATAAACTGGACAAAGAGGCAATCTGCAGTCTGACATATTCATCTACACAGTAAGATCTGGTGTTTGGTTCAGATGTCACTGTTAAACTTCACTAGGTGACATCTTAAGTAGCTCCACAAACACAGGTCATTGTGGACAACCTGGACTGAGCCTTTCTATGGTGGCATGAGAACATCTCTAGTGTAGACTGTAACACAGAAAAACTAGTCACTCTTTCTATACTGAAATTTAACTAATTTGTCTTAAAATGTCTATTTTCTTTATTTGTAGTGATGATGCTCTTTATTGTCACATAACGGTACTTTTTTAAGTGATCTCTCCATATAATTATGCCCTTTTCCCTAATAAACTGTTCCATGCTCTAGTCAGTCGTCTGCTGTGGGCTCACCAGCCTGTGTCAACGATCATTTTCACAAGTGCTAACTCTGCAAACAAACCTTTCTTTTACAATGTTAATCAGCTGCTGTTAAATGACACAGCATGCTCACCAATTACAAACCACCTGAAATTTCCCACTTAGCATATAGTTTCATAGTTTCAGACACATTACTGCTCCTACAGACCAGGGATGTGTGTGTGTGTGTGTGTGTGTGTGTGTGTGTGTGGGTCACCTGGTTGGTATACCTGTCCTTTGTCTCATCCTGACAGTTCAGCTTTGCTTTATAAATGGGTAATATTCTCAAGCTCATTCTGTTATCTCTTACTTCTTTCACTGCTCTGGGAAGACGGACCATTCCACATGAAACACATAATCACCTCAATGAGTCTATCCTGTGGCCTCAGTCCGGCCTGGTCTGCTGGTGAACCTGGCTCCAGAGAGCGGATGTACTGGCCCGGCCGAGACTTCTCACTGTGCAGGTTGAAGCCATAGCCTGTTTCTCCACGCACCAGGTGGCACAGCCTCGGGAAGAGGTCTGTACTCTCTGCAGTCTCCAGCTCGCTGTCCGTCTGAACCTTGTTTTGGGTCTCTTCCTGGGACTGGGCCCTGGCCTTTGACTCCTGTGGCCATCAGAATAAAACAGGTTGAGTATAACTGTAAATACAGGGCCTGCACTAAGATTTTTTTTACTAGCTGCAGAATGACATACAATCAGCAGCCTGGTGTGTACTCGGTGCCTGCCTGGGCACCATCTGAGCGGGATGCCTTCTTAGTGCTGCTGACTCGTAATGTACCCCCTGGATGAAGCT
The DNA here is from genome assembly GCA_025773905.1 of Chitala chitala. Taxonomy (NCBI): domain Eukaryota; kingdom Metazoa; phylum Chordata; class Actinopteri; order Osteoglossiformes; family Notopteridae; genus Chitala; species Chitala chitala. The sequence continues at coordinate 4,038,240 of JABJVR010000038.1, read as the reverse complement.
TTGCCCAAGGAACACCAAAGGCCATTGACAGTTCTTCAACACCAGGAGCAAAGGAGGACTATATTGTGTTATTTACATTGTAGTGCTACTTAGAGTCAAAAATTTCAAATAGTACCTGTTTATTCTGTAATGTTAGCATGCCCAGGAGGGCTGGGCAGAAATCTATCTGACCAATTCTTCAATGTCATTGACTTTTTCCTAAGATGCCTGAAAGTCACTACTGCCCAATCAGCCCAATCAGAACCTGACTCTCTTCAGAGACTAGCAGCCTGCTTTCAGTGACCACGATTGTCTATGATTAACTTGCACAGCGGTTTTTATGATGGGAAAATCCTATTCTAGATTTTCACAACCTCACTGTGACCTCACTCTTCAGCTGGTTCAGTCAAACCTTTAATAGTCACATGAGGCCACCAATATGTATACCATCTGTACTGTAGAGCACAGAGTATGAGCTATTTCAAAGCCATGTGGTGCAACAACACTTTTAAATGACCCCTAAGAGACATATCCTCTTTGTTGCTCCATAACAGCAGAATTAACTGTTGGACAAAACACCCTGAAGAATACTGCATCAAACTAGATTTTCAATGTTGACACAAAATGGCTGCCAAACTGGATCTGATCTGAATCAGCCTTGGTCAGTAATTGGGCAACACTATGCTACAAAGGCATGCAAAATATTGCAGCCATATTTGCACTACAGCCTGAGTTATAAACAAAACACTGCATCAAATGCGATTTTATATACAAAAAAAAATATAGCTGCCAAACCAACAATCCAGACCTGATCCAGATGAAACCCCTGCAGTCGTAAACTTTTATCATCTGCTTTTGGACTCTGAAATCTCAACTGAATCAAGCTTGATTTGGGTGAATTATGAATTTAAAATTTGGCCTATGTTACAAATAGGCATTTTTGTGAATTTTGAAAACTTTTCCTGACCTGGAACTTTGGTCTAGATACACCAGTATTGAATTTGGCCAAGAATTTAACCCAGGAGTGATCTGACAGAACACACAGTAACCCAGGGAGTGACCTGACAGAACACACAGTAACCCAGGGGTGATCTGACAGAACACACAGTAACCCAGGGGTGATCTGACAGAACACACAGTAACCCAGGGGTGATCTGACAGAACACACA
>JABJVR010000038.1:4006480-4024138 GCA_025773905.1 Chitala chitala | reverse complement strand
CAGCTGTGAGGCCTTCTATAGAGACGTGTGCCTTTCCACATCATGTCCAATCAATTTAATTTACCACAGGTGGACTCCAGTCAAGGTGTAGAAACAGCTCAGCAATGAGAGAAATGGGAGATGCCTGAGCTAAATTTCAAGTGATGTTGCTGAATACTTATGCTAAAGTGATATCTCAGATTTTTCTTTTTAATAAATTTCCAGACATTTCTAAAATTCTGTTTTCATTACTTTGCACTGTACTTACAATATAGATGAAAAGTATTTGTGCCTGCCCTGATTTCATGCATTTGTTTGTCATAAATTGTTTTAGATCGTCCTACAACATATAATATAACAAAGAGATCATAAAAAACATAAAACATTTAAAATGATCATGTTAATTATAGAAGGAAAGAGACTATCCAACACATTTGTACCCCTAAAGTGAACATCTGCTTGTGCCAGTTTTAGCAGCAATATAACTGCAACCACAATGCTTCCAGTAACTGGAGATCGGTTTTGTACATCACTCTGGAGGAATTTTTGCCAACTCTTCTTTGCAGAATTGTTTCATTTTAACCATACTCAAAGGATTTTCAGCATGAACTGTACATTTGAGGTCCTGCCACAGAATTTTTTTAAGGACTGATTAGGCCACTTGAAAACCCCAAACTAGTTTGCTTTGAGTGATTCAGCCCCCTTTTCCACTGAAATGGTTCCTGGTTGTTGTGTCCAAGATGTTCCATTTAGCATGTTTCCACCAAAAAAACCTAATGTCCGCACAGCAAAATCAGTTTTCAGCCCAAAAACCTTCCTAGTCTGTAACCACCAAGCCAAGATGCAAATGGCAGAGGGGCAGGACAAACTGTCACTAAACTCTGAAACTGTCCTCAGTTATCAGTCATTGCTAGCATCACTGCCAGTCTTTTAAATATTGACATCAACGTTTAGAAGAAATGTCTGAAGTTGTGGCATGGTCAGCAAATATATTTTATCATTAAACAAAAGAGAAAACAACAGTCAGGCCATTCCATATGAGGCCTCCGGACTGACCACCTTGGACGTACTTCATACTTTATGTAAAGTCAGTGTAGTTTATGGCTACTGTGCAAAATTTTTAAGCCTGTATCATTTGTTATTTATGAGATATGAAGACTTCAAAAAGAGGATTGTATTGGATGTCTTTAACTTCTAAAATATTAGGTCCACAGTTGCATATTTGCAAAGTTGCTGAAATTTGCGTTTAAAAAAAATTCTTTTGTGTTGTGGAGTAACTTTTGAGCATTTGCACGCTGTAACTTTGCAGTGAACCACATTGTAGATTGTGGTAGATGCCTCAATTTTTCAGGGATCACAAATGGCTCAAAAGTATTAACTTATGGAATGTTTTGGCAACACTTGTTTTTAGCAATAATATCAGGGCTATGCCCTCTTTTTAAAGCCTTCATGTATAATAAACTAATGAAGATACAAGCAAAAACTTTTGCACACCGGTTTTTGGGTACAATGACATAAAATTATGTGTGACATATAGTGATGTTAAGATCCGATTTTTTTTTTTCCACATACAGATTCAATCCACCCCTCCGGATCGCGATTCAGATCCATGCTTTTGAGTTTCAAACTTTTTAAAAATCGGATTCAGTGATTACTTAACTGATTACTAGTACTGAAATCATGCTACAGCTTTAATACATGACAAAAGCGTCAAAGTGAGTAACAGTACACTAACGGTACTACAAACATTTAAGTCACTGAAAATGTCAGTGTAAAATGGTATAGACAAATGACAGTAGGAAACTGCTCAGTCGACTGTCCCTTCATTCTTCATCAAAAACAGGACCATCTCAGCTTTAGTCGGTCCCAGACGGTTGCGTTTCTTGGTAATGATGTCTGCCTTTGAGAATGCCCTCTCACTAGCGACAGATGTCGCTGGTACGCCAAGAAGTTGACGAGTGATGACCACGACATTCGGAAAACGAAAATGGTTTTCACACCACCGCTTAAGGGGGTCATTGCTGCTGCTGATGGTTTCCTCAGTCACATAGCTGGTGAACTCACGTCGTAGACTGTCACGAATACGGCCACTGGAGGCGCTGTTTTGTGACGAACCGCCTGGCGGGTATTCCATCGTCTTCAACCGCTCCAATTTTGACAGCTTTAGTCCAGTCTGTTGCAGTACTGTAGCAACTGTGACTGCCGATGATGTAGTATTCGTATCATCACTAGACGATGATGACAGAAGCGTCTGCTCCATGGTGTTAAGCACCTACTCGGTGACCTGTTCCTTCTTTATGGTGTCTGCGAAGTACAGCAGCTTGTAGCGTGGGTCAACCGTTGCGGTGATGCACAGCTCCTTTTCTGCCATATAGTCTCCGAACTTCTCCTCCATTTGTCGCCGGAAGTTCTGACGGAGTATATATCCAGGCCGCCTTCCGCATTCTGAAGAGTGTCCTTTATCTCGTCCAGGATGGAGATCGTCATGGATAGTGATGGGCACCGTGATGCAGACATGATGACCGTCGCATCAAGAAATGGTTTTAGTGCTGTTACAATGTTGCTCGCTGTGCTCCATTCGTAAATGCTCAGGTTATTAGGAACATTGCCACGACACTCTGACAGCGCCAGCGTGACTGCCGTTCACTGCTCAGTGAGGCGATCAAGCATGGTTAGCTATGAATTCCACCGCATAGGGACATTCTGCAGCAGTTTGTGTTGCGTGGTGATGTGGCGAACTTGGATGTCGCGGAGCAAAGTGGCTGCTGCAGTGGATCGCCGGAAGTGACCTACTATGGCTCTTGCTTTTGCCAGCGTTTTACCGATGGCAGACACGTCCTTGGAATCCAGGCTGGCATTCACTACCAGCTGCAAAGTATGCACAAAATAACCGTGCCATTTGACATTTTTCATAATTTTCGTCATGGCTTTCTTTATGTTTGCGCCGTTGTCAGTGGTCACGCGAACGGTTGTCTCGGATGTCTGGATGCCGAAGTCCTGCAGCACCTCTACGTCAGATGTGATGCAAGAAGGTCGGCCATATGGCTTCCGAGGGCATGACGAACTGCAATGCAGCGGCTGACATAATTGAAGTCTTCATCAACATAGTGTACCGTCACGGCCGAATAGGCGTCTCCAGCCGATGACGTCCAGGTGTCGGTCGTGAAGGATGCATTGGAACCTGATCTGGCAATGTGATCGGCAACCGTGCGTTTGACTTCTTCATAATGATCTGGAATCATCTGAGATGACATTGCCTGATGAGTAGGGAGCTTGTATTGTGGATCCAGTGCCGATACAAACATCTTGAAAGCTTAGAGTCCAAAATATTGAATGGCAGACCCTCCTTGCATATCATATTGACCAACAAGCAATTCAGTTTCTGCACCCTGGCGTCGTTGGCTGTGTATGGAGTGGCTTGCTTAAAGCTTTCAGATAGCGTTGTCTGCTTCCTTTTTGGTTCTTGCGCCTTTTGTTTCTCTTCTTCACGTAGCTTTGTGAAACGGTTGTATTCCTACTCCCAGTCCGTCTTAACATCTGGTCTGTGTTGGCCTTCCATTCATTTAGGCCGAGCGCCGGAGATTAGATGCTGTTCGCGGGTCCGCCGCCAGCGCCAACCAAACCGAGGGCAAAGTGCAGGAAGGCCTGGGCAAAACGTGTCTGCGTCAGACAGCTCATGTGGGCTTGTTGTTGGACCGTTGAGGAATGACTTGATGTGGAATTACCCAGTCAGATTGTTCAAATGCCTTTCAACTAATAAATACGTTTGCTAAATAAACGTGTGTGTCATTCAGGTCAGTCTCTGTGAGCTGTGATTTCATATAAAAACGTATTTAGAAAGATAACGAGCTGTACTGTACAAAGAATGCAGGCCGCCATGTTTGTTTTGTGTTGCCGCTGGAACAGGTCAGCCATGTGGATTCTGTGACATATATTTGGCCCTGGTTTGCAGTTTGGTGAGTTCCAGCGCTGCTGGAAAGGGAGTATGACAACTTCATTGTTACGTCACAAACGAATGACTAGAAATTCTCCTTTAAGATGTTAAGAATGCCTTAAAATCAGTCCTGCACTAAACAGGAAGCCATGCTCCTGCTAACAGTCCTAGCAGCTGTGTTTGGAGTGTGCTGTAGTGTTTAATGTGCCGCGTGCTCCCGGAAGGTAGAGCACTGCAGTAATCTAATCTACTGCATATAAATGCATGTGCTGGTTTCTTGGTATCTTCAGATCTATGAAAACACTGTAATTTTACCATGTTTTTGAGCTGCAGGATGCTGTCCTTTGACATGAGACCTAAAGGAGATGGTTCAGTCTAAAATGACACCTACATTAAGCATTGAATTGCTAATGGAAACGTTTAAACCTGAACTGTTGAGAGCAGAAATGTCCTCTCGACATCATTACGTCCAAACAACACATCCTCAGTTTTAGAGTTTAGTGACTAATTGTTGTTCATCCAGTCTTCAATGTCACTAAAGCAGTTAATGACAAATGACACCTTGGTTATCGTAAGTCGGGCTCTGTGATTTTCTCTGTGGAAAAAAAATAAACACAAAAATTAGATTTGTGATCACAAATCTGAGAAATTTTAAGATTTGGGGAATTTTTTTCTGAGTATACTAAGCGTTCTTTTTTGCATTCAAATAAAATGTCCTTTTTTTCTATGTAGCAAAAGCAGAAATTCCTCATGCCAATGATTTTGTACATGCATGTACATGTACATTTAATTATAGCCTTTATAATTAGTTTTGTATACTATTAGTTGGCTGACTTCGGATACTGAAAGGCACATGTTTCACCTTTACCTTACTAATTATATACCGTGGGTAACGACTCGGACTTTTTTTTTATTCATTTGTATTTGCCCTGAATTTTTGTGTTAATGTGATTTTTGTCTAGTGTTAGCTGTTAGATGAGGATCTGATCATGTCCCAGATTGTTTGTTTATACAGAAATGTAGAAAATTCATCACAATAGTGTCGTATTCCTTCAGCTTGCTTTGGTGGCCCAATTCAGGGCAGCTGATCCATTAATAATCAAGACTCCAGTGTGAGTTTTATTGGACTCTGGTGAACATCCATGATGTCCTGGTTAGTTGAAATGTGCAGACACTCTGACTTTGAGCCCCTGAGCATGTCATCCCTTGTATTCCATGTGTGTATACATGTGCCGAGTGCTGATGGTGGTCCTGTCCTCTCTCGCTTGTCCCCCTGCCCGGCAGACCTGTGGTGCTGGCCAGAGCACCATGGCTCAGACGCTGCAGATGGCCATCCCCAACTTTGGCAACAACGTGCTGGAGTGTTTGAATGAGCAGCGGCTGCAGGGCCTGTACTGCGACGTGTCGGTCGTGGTGAAGGGACACGCCTTCAAGGCGCACCGCGCCGTGCTCGCCGCCAGCAGCTCCTACTTTCGGGACCTCTTCAACACGGGCAGCAAGAGCTCCGTCGTGGAGCTGCCGTCTACTGTGCAGCCCCAGAGCTTCCAGCAGATCTTGTCCTTCTGCTATACCGGCCGCTTGAGCATGAACGTGGGTGACCAGTTCCTGCTCATGTACACGGCGGGCTTCCTGCAGATCCAGCAGATCATGGAGAAGGGCACAGAGTTCTTCCTTAAGGTCAGCTCACCAAGCTGTGACTCGCAAGGCCTGCAGGCCGAAGATGCGCCACCGTCAGAGCCCCAGAGCCCTGTCACGCAGACGTCCACGGGGGTATTAGCTGGGGGGGCTGCTCCCACCGCAACCAGCCGTCCTGCCTCTTGCCTCACCCCTTTGCCCTTGGTGTCCCGGGTGAAGATGGAGCAGCAAGAGGCCTCCTCTTATTCTGTGGTCTGCACACCAGTGGCCAAACGGCTCTGGGAGGGGGGCAGCCGGGAGCCTGGGGGCATCGGCTCTGGGGGAAGTAGTAATAGTGGAGGTGGAATGAGGAAGATGGCCCGCTTCTCTCAGGAGGTGGCGAGGGGAGGGCCTGGGCAGGTACAGTCCCTGGTGCCCGGGAGCCATGGGCCTAGTACTAACGGCAGCAACAGCAGCAGCAGTGTCAACAACAATCTCACCTCCGAAAGCACCAGCCCTGGCACTCTCAGTGCTTACACCAGCGACTCCCCAAACTCCTACCACGAAGATGAGGAGGAAGAGGAAGTCCTGGAGGATGGCACTGAGGAACAGTACAGGCAAATCTGCAGCATGTACACCATGTACAGCATGCTGAACGTTGGCGCTTCAGGTAAGGCACTGGGAGTCTGTGAGTGTGTGATGATGGGGGAAGCTGGTTTTACCACCGTCATAAACATAAATGAGAGGTGCTGTTATGTATATCTGACATGATTTTGTGTGCGTGTGTGAAGCAGCTGGTGAACGTGTGGATGCCTTGCCCGATCACATGACCTCAGACACACGGAACAGGACGCGTGTGCGTCAGGACTTGGCCTCGTTGCCTGCTGAACTCGTTGCCCAAATAGGCAACCGCTGTCACCCAAAACTGTACGAGGAGGGCGACCCGGCGGAGAAGCTGGAGTTGGTCACAGGTGAGTACGTTCATTTAAGGTCGCCTCACTAAACCTTTGAGCTTATTGCAGCTAATTAAGATGAGGTATGTGTAGGCCTGCCTCCTTAAAGCACCTCTGACATTATTCTGAGAATCCAGAACCTTGCCCTGCAATATAATTTGTAACTCTAGATAAAATGTTTTGGACACAAAACATAAAGTAATTTAAATCTAAATAATGTCTAATAGAATACATGCATAATGTTGCACAGTATAGTGTTCATCACCTGTATACTGAGGACGGTGTGTTTTTACTGCTCGTGCCACTCTGTGCTGCTGGTCTGTCTACAGGTACCAGTGTCTACATCACCCGTGCTCAGCTCATGAACTGCCATGTTAGTGCGGGCACCCGACACAAAGTGCTGCTGAGAAGGCTGTTGGCCTCTTTTTTTGACAGGTGAGTGTACCCCCTGTAATGCCCGGTGCCACCGGTCATGTATCAGTGATCCTAATGACTGTAGAGGTACTAAGATACACACGTGGACAAGTCTGCTGTCCAGCTTCAGTAGTTAGTTTTTTTTACGTAATTCTGTTGAATCATAATTCAAAGGCAATGTGTGATTTTCATTAGTCAATGTTCATTAAATTATTATTTAATATTACTTTTATCAGTTTCACGTTATTTCAGTGACCATTGTGTCCTTTTCTTTCTTTACTGCAAGGGTAAGAACAAATTCATCCACGTGTGTCCCTTTTTTTGGTGGGGTGGACCATACTGAAATAGCTTCACGATTGATAGTTTAATAAAGGAGCACTTCAGAGACGAGCCACTAGCAAGATGTTTTAAATCTTCCTTATTTGGTTCTGGTTTTCCCCCATTAACTTAGTTTGAGGGTCAAAATTTAGCATTTCTAATATTCAGTTGGTTATAGTAATGTATCTGACTGCTCCATTTTTATGTTAGGATCTTCCTAACGTCGACATTGTACTCTTGTGCTTTATATCGGTGACTCTGTTACCCCCCTCCACAGAGATTGTCCTTTGTGTACGTGTCTTATGCCTCTGAATTTGTTCCCCTCTCTTCTCTGCCCCACCCCATAGGAACACTCTGGCTAACAGCTGCGGGACAGGCATCCGTTCTTCTACCAATGACCCCAGCCGCAAACCGCTCGACAGCAGAGTGCTACACGCTGTCAAGTGTGAGTACAAGCATACGCATGAGCACACGCACAGGGTGTGACATTGAGACACTCCTCAGATCAGGTGGAGTGGCTGTTCTGTTGCCTTTTTAAAGCGTTCCTTCAAAGACTTTATAATCCACTGAGTTAAGGGTAGTAGATGGCCCTGTTACAGAGGCTGACATGCTGTTTCTCCGTCTTTTAGTCTACTGCCAGAACTTTGCCACCAGCTTCAAGGAGAGTGAGATGAATGCCATCGCAGCTGACATGTGCACCAACGCGCGACGTGTCGTGCGCAAGAGTTGGATCCCCAAGCTGAAGCTGCTGATGGCTGAGGGCGACGCTTACTCTGGCTTCCTTTCTGAATCGGGCAAAATGGAGGCTGACGGCCTGGGGGCTGAGCACAGCTTTGAGACGCCTGGCCTGGAGGCTGGGGCCTCGGGTGATCCAGGCACCCCTGGCGAGCCCCTACAGGGGGTGGGTGGAGATGGCAGCACTTTGTTTTAGCAAGTCACCGTTCCCCCCAACCCCAGCCCACCCCTCCACTATACCTACCCTTGCCACTAACCTGAACCCTTTGCATAAGTCTTGCATCAGTTCAGCTTTCCCTGCGGAGATGAGAACATGCACTGGGGCATCGGGGGTCCATAGATGTGATTGTGTGGGGATGGCAGATATGTGCTGTCAGCAGAATCAAAGATTAACCCACCACTCAAGCCATGCCCTGGTTGGAAATGTCCATGGCAAAAGCCCATTGGTTCTCGTCCTGATGTGTTTGCCAATCCCACTACGTAGAATGTGGGGCGGGGCCAAGAATTTAACTATTGTCCTGATTTTGAATGTATTCAGTTGGCAGTGGCAGGCTTGCTGTCCAGTGTTGTTTAATTCTAATCAAAATAAGCTTTACACTACTACAGACCCAGAAGGGTCTGAGCAGCATGTGCTTACAGGAGACAGTGGGTTCATCTGTTGTTCTGTCTGCCTACCCAGTGAACAGCCCCCTTTTCTCACCTTGCATCCATGTTTGGTCTCTTGTTCTGAGCAGAAAGTTGTCATTTTTATGTTTGTCTTTATTTAAAATTGTTCTGCTTTCATTTCTACTGCTATTTTTTCAGAATTTAACATGTCATGGCATCAAAAGAACTGTGAAGAAACAAGTTGAGGAAACTGTTTTTATGACATCGTAATATCCTGTGTGTATGGCAACAGAGAAAGGGATTGTTTAAAAATATTTTTCAGACTGAATTGTGGATTGAAATGTGTTCCCAGTGAAGGTTTCAAGCAGATGGCAGAAACCAATATTTTAGCATTTAGTTTTGTTTGCCTGCCTGTGTTTGCGAGAGACAGACATTCGTAGTGGGTCAGATGGGAATCGTCTCTTATTTGCTCTCCCCCTCTAAATATGACTCAGGCAGTGCCCAGTGCAGCTGGACTTGGGAAGCAGTTTATTCTGCTGACGGATGGGATGGGATGCGTGACACTACAGCTGTATGGTCTGTCTGGAGTGGGGGCTAGCCTGAACACTTGGCCATGTGACTGTTTCTAATTGGGGCAGGATGTCCTTGCTGGTACACTGTCTGAACACAACTTGTCTTGAAGTGTCCTTTTAATTTAGTGCCGCTCGTGGTGAAAGTCTCGTAGAGTTTTTGTTGGCTCCGAAATTATGCCTAAATTTTGGCTTTGGCAATGTGGTGTAACTGGGCTTCACCACAGTGCTGACTGAAGAGACTGTTTTGACATGCTTGGAGAGTGCTGGACTTTTGCACATAGTGTTCCAGTGCTGCCTTAAAACATACCTGTAGTTAGCCTTTAGGGAAGGGATGGGAGGCCTGCAAGAGTGCACAAATGTGTGTGTGTGTGTGTGTGTGTGTGTGTGTGTGTCTTTCCCTATGTGGACTTTCTTGTGTCATACAAGTCTGACTGTGTGTGTGTGTGTGTGTGTGTGTGTGTGAGTGTGTGAGAGAGGCCCAGTAACAGGTGGGGAAGGCTGTACCCATTGTAAATGCACCTTTTTTTTTTTTATTTTTTTTTTTTTAATTTTAAATAAAACAAAGACGTCATCTTCATTTCAGACCAGCGCCTGTAGGATGTACCTAATGTTGGGTCTGAGTTAAAGTGAGGATTGGCCCAATTGGTACTTTGGATGTTTTAAATGTTGTATCTTTTGGTGACATTAAGTGAAGGGATAACGTTCAGTCCATCATTACACTGTGTCTTTGCTTATTGGTGTAGACTTGTGTTTGCAAGTGGGATGAGTTTGGTCGTCTTACTGAATCTGCTACTGAACAGCTTTGGAAAGGTTTAGAAGTGATTTCTCTCACTGTGATTACGTGCATGGTGTCCAGGGGGCTATGGGATGATGCTCTGACTAGTAAGAAATTTTATATAGAATTTTTGAATTCTTTCTCTTTTTTTTTCCTTTTTTTTTTTTTTTTTTTTTTTTTTTGTATTTTTTTAGCAGTAAACTGTAGAGTTAGCTTGTTACACATGCAACTAATACAATTGAATAGAGGTCTGTTCATGTAAAGATATGAGGACGTAAACGATGTGTACTAGAAATGTTTTGAAATTTTTTGTGATGACTGAACTGCCTGGGTGGGATACAAACAACGACGATTGGGTTTGAATAGGCCGTGAGATAAGATGCTGCTCATCATTTGTAAGATGGACATTGGCACAAATTCCACATTGGCTGTCATTTTCTTTGAAGAGGTTCAGTCTAAATCATAAAATTCTATTTAAGATCTCTTAGATGAAGCTGAAATCTGTTACCCTGGAAATGTATTATTTTGTATATACTGTGCTGTTGTGAAAGTTGGCCTCCTGAATGGCTTGGAGCAGTAGTGTTGACTATTCAGAGAGCAGTAGCTCCCCATCACATTACACGCGTGGGCAGCAGCTTATCCATAATTCTAGGTCTGTGCTGTATAAATCAGTAATTGTTCATTTCGTAAACACTTTCTAAATTTGTTTTTAAATTTCTCATAAATGTCTAATACAGCCCAAGTTCAGTAATGTGTCAACCAGTGTCTTTGTTTTGAAGGATGTTGGAGCTCTGTTAAAATCCAGCTAGTTGTAAGCAGTAAAAAAAAATCCGAACAGGTCAGTTCTGTAACGAATGCTGAATTTCTTTGTCAGAGTCCATCCTCCACATCAAAAGTGGGGAAAAATAAACAAGCACCTTTGTGGTGGAGCTCAGCTCCGAAGCTGAAAGCTGACACCCTAGCACCTTCGCTTCCTTCATTTTTGTTTGTGGAGGGGGGGCTGTAGGCTGTTGGTCTGACGGATGTGTGTTCTCATTTGTTATTGAATTTTGTGTTACTTTTTTTTTTTTGTTTTGTTAAATCTTGACCCAGGCAGGCTCTGGTAAGGGATGGGGGGTGAGGCAGTTTTCATTCCTGAAGGAAAGCAGAGTCTGATACTGGGTTTAATTGGCACAAAGGTGGATGACGTGACCCCACATCCAGTGAAGGACTGTAGAGTGCACTAGGCTGGACTGTGCCAGTTGTGGGGGCTCTCTGGTTCTCGTCTACATGTCCCCTCTGCCCTTCCTTTGTTCCATACCAGTTTGCTTGGTACTATGGCTTGTTGGCCTTGTATGTTTCCTTTGCTGGACTTATACTACAGACTACAGCCTTTTGGACTTTTTAATCCTGAATCATGCTTGGCGCTCCTCTCTTTATGGCCCTGCACTCCAGAGATGGGGTATGCCCCCCCCCCCTTTGGCCACCTCCATCTCCCAGACTGAACGTCCCTTCTGGGTACTTTACATAGTCTGTGGCTGACCACCAGGTGATGCTCCATGCTCTCAAAAACCCCACCCCCCATTTTAATAAAAATAAATTTTAAAAGTCTAAAATGGTAGTCATTTTTTATTTTAATTTTTTTCCTTTCAGAAAGAGTGCTTTATGTACAAGGAGATGGAGAGGACAGTATCTCTGGTGTGCTTGGTGGTCTGCAGATATTTTCACTATATATATATATATATATATATATATAATGTGTATGTGTATGTGTATATATATATATATGTATATATAATGTGTATGTATATATATATATGTATACATACTGTATAATATGCATAGAAGCACTAAAGGAGTTTGTTAGTTGTGCACTCACAGCATGAGGTATTAATCCAGAAATGCTTTTCAGACCAATGCAGTAGCGTCTACTGATGTCCAACAGCCTGCTGTGACCCCGTAATGCCAGTGTTTATTCTGTGTTCTAAGTGCCAATAATTTTGTGAATTCTTAACTGTGACCCAATAAGATAATTGCACATTAACTACTGTAAAGAGGAAAAAAGGTTTAAAAAAAAAAAAAAAATCTATCTTAATAAAAGGTTTGTAACAAATGTGATTTTCTTTTCGTATGTGGTGGTGTTTATGGGCACAGTTGTCCCTGTGACTCCAAGGACATGTGGTGGTGTGTACTGTGGTGTCGTTGCACAGGGAAACTGACGTGGGCTTTGGTGCTAAGAAGAGGAGACATCTGCACCTACCATAGATGTGGTTCCTACTTTAACCCATTAGGAAATAAAGTACCGTATTTCTCCTAATTAACGTGCCCGGGCGCGTTACAAATTACGTGCAGGGCGTGTTTATTTGAGGCCTAAATGTGCAAATTATTAAGATTTAAAAACCTTTAAAATGAGAAGTTCAAGTTTTTAAAACCTTCAAAAACAAGTTGTTACTTAAAAGCCTAATGTTCTTCTACATTCTTTAAAAAACTTAATTGGAATTTAATGTTTCCAATTTAACTACAACTGTACGTAATTCTGTAAGAATAGCACATTTTGAAGACATTATTGTACTCGATTGTCAGATGAAATTCAAGGTGCATGTTTTGTAAAATTACTGAAAATATCAGAACTTGTGTTTTACAGGTGATGCCGATGCAGTGCACAGCAAATCAATTTGGGATTCAGAAGCGGATTTTGTCCAAATAATGTAGCATTTTTGTGTTAATTAAATGTTTACCTGTAGAAAATGCATATAATTCACTGCATTTACAAATTCTCCACAAATCCAAACTTCTACGCATTGACCACATTTCTATGTCACCATTTTAATACCGGAGAAGGGGTGCACTTTACCGTATTATTAGCGTGGGAGCGTTAATTAGGAGAAATACGGTAACTATTAACACTAGTTAAATCTTCAACCCCCCCCCCCAACAAACTGTAATGAGAAAATTTGTAAGCGTTTTGGGCACATAGTCACATTTTCAAATAAAAGACTAATCATGGAATTTACTGAAAATTAAGATGATGATACAAACACTGTTTGGGTTAGCGGGGCACTTTTTAAGCGAACTTATTGTAAATGTGTTTATAGTGTCAAAATCTAAGGCTTCAAGACCACTTTCTGCTCAGTTATTAAAGTATTTCTTTGTTACAATGGTGAGATTTCTTTGTCCATGTTGTGACTGGCCTCAGACCTAAGGGAATATGGACCAGGTACAAGTGAGTGTTCCAACACTACAGGCTGACCTGTGTACAGTCGGACTTCACCGTCAAGAGAAACCAAACGCAAACCTGCCGGCAGCCTCCAGCACGATATACATCCTCACCAATAATTACTGTAATATATATTTTTTGTATCAACATGTAACAACTGTAAATAATGTATGAGATTGACAATGATTTACTTAATATTTTAAGATCATAACAATGAAAATCCATGTATAAAAGTAAAACCATGCTATGTACATGAGCACTGCTATTGCAGTGCAATTTAGTTATGAGGTTATTAAAAGAATAGAAAACCATCCATTACCCAGCCTCTTGTCCTGTTCAGGGTCACAGGTGGCCAGACGCCTATCCAGGAGTAAAGCAGATGAAATGCTGGACAGAAGGCCACCCCATTGTAGGGTGCGCACAGTCACACACACTAAGGGTGTGTCCAGCTCGCTGTGGGAAGAAACCAGAGAACCCGGAGGAAAACCATGCCTGCAGGGACAGAACGTACAGATGTGCTACACACTGCACACACAAAACCTGTCAACACAAATGCATACTCCAGGTCCCTTCAGTACATTGATTTCTTGATTATTGAATTACATATCCTTGTTTTGGCTACATGTTAAGTCTTATTCAAATTTGCTGCAATACACATTTTTGTTATGCCAATGCACAAAATGTGACCAAACACATTTAACTTTACACAACATGTAACGTGATGGTGTCTGAAAATCTAATACAAAAATTTCACTGCTTTAAAACATTAGTTTTACATCTAGCGAGACGTTTGCTAGCTTCCAGTGTACCTTTCTTCTGACCTATATATGAACCTGAATGCTGTATTAATGAGGACTCTGTACTGAATTCTCCAAAGCAACCTTTTATTGTTAAAACACCTGCTTAACAAAACACGTTCTTTGCGTCAGATGACTAATATATATGTGTGAACCTAACACTACACACGTCACACCGATCTGCATGCTGCAGTTTCCCCTTTGAGTCAGTACTGTCGTCACCTACATGGCAAAAATAACATATAATAATAATCAGACTTTCTGCAGCAGGTTATCAAATTATAAATATGTATATTTTGGCTGTATCATCAACAATGAGAAATGTAGGAATAAACAAATCGTCAAAGTCCTTCAGTCTTGGAAAGAACTATATAATGTAAATATCCTTTAAATATCCAGCCAAGACAACATTTTTGGTTTCACTGGATTTAATTTGGAGTCCAAAGCACCAAAGAACTAGTCGAGTAGAGGATCGTTTTATGAGAATTGGAATCTCACCTTTAAAAACAGGGTCTACTACTAGTTTTCAACTAAAAAAAGAAATGGCAAAATTGGACAACCTAGCCTAATACCATGTTCGATATTCATCGCGATTGTTGTACTTTGTAGTTATAATTTTCGCAATTGTTGTACTTTGTACTTTATTTTACTGACTGTGCTCTTGGATGGATGGTTGCTGCAATACTGTATTCTTCATGATTGGATAATTGAGGTCAGCCAACCACACAAAGGGACTAATCTCTGGTGTGGGAACTACATGCTATCGTTTTCTGGAAAGGTGCTTGACACCTACGCTGACACAAGGAGACACATAAATATCCCAATTTCTGTGTCCTTTCATCGTGTCCACTGCATGTCTTTCAAAATATTGGAAAAAAATATGATGCACTTCCATAAGCAAACTGGTAATCTGGACATTCTGGCAAAAGCCAGAGCGGCTGTCCAACCTAGTATGGACTGCTGTCAGACGTACTTACCATGAAATACAAATAGGTTTAAAGTGCCGGTTATGTTCAACATAAATGGTTCCTAGAGCTCCTGCTCCGGATGACAATATTCAGAGAGGTTTGGTTTGTAATTGGTTCATCCAGCACCAGTCCTCCCCCACGCCCCCTGGACTGGGACTTGAAAACTTCAAAACTCCAGAGTTGTTTTACAGTCTCAGCCTGTCCCTGGTCACATCACAACTGGCCATTACAGACACAGACAAAGCAACTAATGTTCACCCGAAGTTATAAACACAAGTGCAGCAAGCAGCAGATTCTTTAAAGATTCAACACACAAATCCTTTCATACACATTCTATAGTAAGATCAGACTTGCAGCTATTTTATCTTATAGCTTATACACTGTTAATGCTTTTCCTGTTGTAGGCTACCCTCCACCATTACATTCTTCTGATCACGAATAACTAGAGCGCAAGCATATATGCAGCTGATTCTGTTCAAACAGCTGAATGATTTAAGGTCAGAGGTCAGCACTAGGCTAAAGGGCACACAGGAGGAAATGTTGCCAATTTGCATTTTGGAATCTTCTTCTGACTTTCAGCCAGTTTCACTTGGAACAAGCTGACTACTCATCTGAAGTTTTATTTTTGACTGACTGAGCATGGTACTGAAAGATGCCTCCAGAAAAAAATAGACAAATTATTAAGATGAGACTGAAGAAGAATATGAACTATTTACAATAGATCACAAGGATTTGCTAGGAAGTAATGGTACTCAACTTTAACAAAAGTTCCCCACTAGATGGAGCTACATGGGCACAAACTGCTAATTTCTAAACAGATAAAATTGAGATCTTGTTGTTCTAGGAGTTCCTTTGTTTTAGCCTTCAGTGCTGCTGACCTGTTTTTTTCCATTAGTGACTAAGCATGTAATTTAGGTGTCATTTCAGACTCAAACCTCTCCTTTGATTCTCATGTTAATGTAGTTTCACAGGTGTGCTTCCAGAAAGTGAAAAATATTGCTAGGCTTCACCATTTCCTTACATCAGAAGATACTGAAAAAATTGCGCACGCATTTGTTTATAATATTTTAGATTAGTGTAATGCCTTACTCTCTGGAAGTACAAACCACACACTGAACACGTTACAGTGCATCCAAAACATAGCAGCTAGAATTATTACTGGAAGCAGAAAGTACGATCGGATAAATCTCATACTATCCTCACTTCACTGGATTCCTGTAACGAACAGAACCGATTTCAACGTTCTGCTGTTAACATATAAGACACTCATAGGCAAAACACCAGTATATCTAACAGAGTTAATACTTATACTCCAAATCTTTCCCTACAATCCCAGAACGCAGGCCTTCTTACTGTTACACACATACATAAAAGTATTGGTGCTAGAGCTTTTATTTTCAGAAGCCCTCTGCAGAGACAGGTGAATGTGCTAGAAGGACAACCCTCTCACGTGAACTCCATTAATCAGGCTTTTATGGCTAGATAGAATTGACTTGTGACTAAAAGGCACATGAGAGCCTACTCAAACTTTTACAAACAGTACTTAAAGTATGCCCAGAACATGAGGATGAAAGGCTGGTCTGATGAGACAAAAATTGAACTCTTTGGGCAAAACTCCAAGTGCTATGTCTGGTAAACATTAGGCACTGCTCATTGTCTGGGCAACACCATCCCATATGGTGAAAAAGCATGATGCCAACATTATGCTATAGGAGAGCTTTTCAGCAGCAGGGACAGGGACACTGATTCAAATTGAGGGAAGGATGAATGCAGCCAAAAAAAGGAAGTTCTTGAGAAAAACCAACAGAGTGCATGCAACCTCAGACTGGGCTGATGGTTCAGCTTTCAGAAAGACAATAACCTGAATCATGCAGTCAGGACAGTGCTGGGGGGGGGGGCTTTGGGATAAGTCTCTGAGTGGCCCAGGCAGAGCCCAGATTTAAACCCACAGAGCATCTAGAGAGACCTAAACATGGAAGTTCACAAACACCACCCTGGTTCTGATATTCTGATGGACCTTGACAGAATCTGGTAGGAGGAATAGGACATAATGAAAAAATGTGCTTTTTCATGAATTTGCAAATACTTCTACAAACATATTTTCACTTTTCCATCATGAGCTCAGTGTATATTGATCAGCAAAAATGCTAAGTTTTACATTTTTTTTTGCAACTATACACCAAACATATTGTATTAAATATATATTTAAAATAGAAAGAACGAAGTAAATATCCTGTGTTCTGAACAGAAGCTGTGTTCATGGCTATCTGCATGTCAGGCTATGCTAAAATTGTAATTTCAGTACAGATATTGCAGTGATTTTTAGAGGACGCCTTTCCCCGCGAGGTGGCATCGGACGTTCCCTCTGAAGCTCCACGCTATGCACATACTTACGCCTCTTCCTTTCCCGTCATTTCCCTCCCCAATACAATACTGTACTGCTCACTGATCCCCACCCCCACCTCCATTTCCCATAGACTGCTCCTGGAGTGGAATGTGCATTTCTTCAACACTAAGAGAAACGGAATTAGTGTGATACACAAGCAGCTCTTACTAAACCGCAAGTTTTTCTCCAAACTGAAAGCTTGACCTAGTACACACCTTAAGGATTCCGCGTGGTTTGAAAGTGAATGCATGCGTTTTAAAACATTATTTGGTTATAACAACACACACACACACACACACACACACACACACACACACACACACACACACACACACACAAACAAACAAACAAACACACACAAACACAAACACACACACAAACACACACAAACAAACACACACACACACACAC
>JABJVR010000038.1:3995603-4006380 GCA_025773905.1 Chitala chitala | reverse complement strand
TAACCTAATTATGATTTCAAAATTTTAAATGTTTTGTTTTTTTTTTCATTCGACGGTCAAATGTACATGACCATTATTAATGTAATATTAATACTGATGTTTTTGTATTATGATAAATAAATTTATTATTAATAATAATAAAGTTTATGATCAGATTATGTAAAGCAGAGCGTTTTGTAAGAAGCTGCTAAAACGACTGAATGAAGGGAAGCTGTCCTACCGGGACAGGGCTCTGCGTGCAGGGACACGGCCCCGTCTCTGTGCAGCAGGATGGAGGAGGGGTCCCTGGTGCGGGCTAGAGCCAGGGCCGGGCCGCCGGAGGCGCGCAGTGCGCCGCCCAGCCCGCTGCAGCACTGGTAACAAACCGCCCAAGCCTGCTCCTCGTTAATGGGCTGCTCGTACAGCTTCAGCACCTCTCCCAGGGACAGCTCCCGGGGTTCCGTCAGATCCCGAACCTCCGACCGGTCCTGCGGCGCCGGTACCTTCGAGTCACTATCTCCGGTGCCGAGATTTGCTGATCTTGCCATGGCTGCGGCATCGGAGCCTCCATGATTCACGCCGACAGTCCCGAGGCCATGGCGCGTCCACGGTGTCCCGGACGGCCTCTTCACCACGGAGCAGCACAGCTGCCGCAGAGCCTGCTCTCCATACCCACAAATGAACACGATTTGTGATCCGCAAGGATGTCAATCAGTGGCATACAGAGGGCGGGGGGGGTTTCAGAGGACCGCTAGTTACTACAGACCAGGGAGGGGGGAGGGGCAGAGGATCGCTTATTATTACAGAAACGATGAAACGGGAATAAATACACGCAGCGGTCCCGTGACTAACTGGAAAAGGAAAGCACGTTGCCGTACAACGACGAGAGGCTGTCGATGTGTCTGTGTGTGTGTGTGTGTGTGTGTGTGCAGAGCACCGCCTCTCGCGCCTATCGCATCCACGCCCATAAAGTAAATAACCAATGCGGGGTGTACACCAGCCCACGACACGTGCGTTCAATTATGATAATTATGATTATATCACAAATTTAGATCTGTAAAATGAAATATGAAGAATGTGATGCAATGTACAAGTCATTTAAATTGATTTAGTAGTTAAAAATATTTAAGTGGTTCAAAGTACATGTGACACGTAGCTGACGTGACAGTGGGGACTGCAGGGTCTTACGTGCTCAAACAGGCACATTATCACTTTAAGTGGTTCACTTCTTATCTCACAGAACATTATGTTTAAATGTCTCACCTTGGGTCTGTGGTGGGTTGGCGCCCTGCCCTGGGTGTCCCCTGCCCTGGGTGTCCCCTGCCCTGCGCCCTATGTGCCCTGGGATGGGCTCCAGGCTTCCCCGCGACCCTCACCAGGAATAAGCGGTTAGGTTAATGGATGGATGGATGTCTCACCTTGGGTCTGTGTGTGTGGAGTTTGTATGTTCTCCCTGTGCTTGGTGGATGTTCTCTGGTTTTCTCCCAAGTAGGCTACGTTGATTGCTGTTTGTAAATTGCTTGTGTGTGTGGGTTGGTGTCCCACCTAGGGTGTCCTACGCCTGTGCTTCCTGGGATGGGCTCCAGGCTTCCAGTAAGCCTGCAATTAGATAAGTGGTATAGAGACCATGTCAACTAGACTTCTTTCTTCTTGATAAGAATGTTTCACTACTCATCTAAGTAGGTTCTTCAACCTGAGATGAAATGACCCCATATTTATCCTCCAAGTGGTTTCGGTACTCAAATCACTTGTGAGATGGTGCTTGAGCCTTTGTCAAAACTGCAGAGTGCTTCTCTATGATTGCTCATACAGCAGCAGGATTTACAGGACTTTCAACAGCCTTGACCGAAAAGATGTCTGCCCAGTTTAGTTTTATTTTGGGCGACCAGTTTTGCCTCAACAGAGCTGGCCGATCCCCTTTTACTATGACCAAAGGACATTGAGTGGTCTTTACAGGTTGCATCTACTTGGTCATTCCTAGTAAGGGGATGTTTTCCCCTGAAAATGTGAACATCTTTAAGTTGCATTTACAAATGAACAAGTGAGATTAACATTGACTGTACTCTGCTCAAAAAAGTAAAGAAACACTTTGACAACACATCAGATTCCAATGGGAAAAAAATCATGCTGGACATCTATACTGACATGGACTGAGTAATGTGTTAGCAACAAAAGGATTCCACATTGTTTGATGGAAATGAAAATTATCAACCTACAGAGAGCTGAATTCAAAGATACCCCAAAAGTCAAAGTTAAAAATGATGCTGCAGGTTAGTCTACTTCGCTGAAATTTAATTGCAGCAACTTAAAATGGCACTCAGTAGGTTGTATGGCCCCTACGTGCTTGTATGCATGCCTGACAACATCAGGGCATGCTGCTAACGAGACGACGGATGGTGTTCTGGGGCATCTCCTCCCAGATCTGGACCAGGGCATCACTGAGCTCCTGGACAGTCTGGCGGTATCAGATGGACCAAAACATAATGTCCTAGAAATGTTCTAGTGGTTTCAGGTCAGGTCAGTCAGTGAAATCAGTTCCTTCATCTTCCAGGAACTGCCTGCATACTCTCGCCACATGAGGCTGGGCATTGTCGTGCACCCAGAGGAACCCAGGAGCCACTGCACCAGCGTAAGGTCTGGTAATGGGTCCAAGGATTTCATCCCGATACCTAATGGCAGTCAGGATGTCATTGTCTAGCCTGTAGAGACCTGTGCCTCCCTAGACCATCACTGACCCACCACCAAACCAGTCATGCTGAACAATGTTACAGGCAGCATAATGTTCTCCACAGCTTCTACAGACCCTTTCACGTCTGTCACGTGCTCAGGGTGAACTTGCTGTCATCTGTGAAAAACACAGGGCACCAGTGGCAGACCTGCCAATTCTGGTGTTCTCTGGAAAATGCCAATCGAGCTCCATGGGTGCCGGGCAGTGAGCACAGGGCCCAATAGAGGACGTCGGGCTTTCAGGCCACCCTCATGAAGTTTGTTTCTGATTGCTTGGTCAGAGACATTCACACCAGGGTTTTGCTGGAGGTAGTTTTTTAGGACTTTAGCAGTGCTCATCCTGTTCCACCTTGCACAAAGGAGCAGATACCAGTCCTGCTGATGGGTTAAGGACCTTCGACGGCCCTGTCCAGCTCTCCTAGAAGAACTGCCCGTCTCCTGGAATCTCGTCCATGCTCTTGAGACTGTGCTGGGAGACACAACAAACCTTCTGGCAATGGCACGTATTGATGTGCATCCTGGAGGAGTTGGATGGCCTGTGCAACCTCTGTAGGGTCCAGATATCTTCTCATGCTACCAGTAGTGACATTGACTGTAGCCAAATGCCAAACATGTGAAAAACAGCCAGAAAAGATGAGGAGGTGTCAAAATATGGGAAACAATGTCAGTGGCCTCCACCTGTAAAACCATTCCTGTTTTGGTGGTCATCTCATTGTTGCCCCTCTAGTGCACCTGTTAATTTCATTAACACCAAAGCAGCTGAAACTGGTTAAAAACCCCCTCAGCTACTTAACAATATCCCAGAAGTATAATTGACTTGATGCTATACTCTTATTAAAAAGTGTTCCTTTCATTTTTTTGAGCAGTGTATATGCCCCCTGACTCTAGTTACACTGCAGCTCCTGTGTCCAGCTGTATCATTACTTTTTTTTTTTCTGCGTCTCAGTCTCAGTGCCCCTTTTCCCATGTGAAGTGGTGTAGACTGTCTACGGGCCTTAAAGGTCTGTTTTATTAGCATCTTCTCCTTCCCTGTTTTCAACTGATCTATCACAGTTGCTGTGTTTTTGTTGCACATATGGCCAATATGCCATGTTTTATGACAGTAACGGCAATTCTCTTGTGTAAATGTACATTCTGGAGCCAGGTGTTTTCCACCAAATCTATAATATGGCCATGTACTGTGCTCAACATCGCCCTTCTTGGCTCGCATCTGCACAGACCACTTAGATTGCCACTTTTACACTTTATTCACTTGTGCACCTTCTCTCAGTCTTCCAGAAAACTCCATGGTATAGGAAGCTAATTCTAAAGACAAAGCTACCTCATATGCAGACTATGAAGAAAGGCTCCAAAGTCGCAATATGTAGCCAGCTATGACATGATCTGCAGTTGACTCCCCTTCATGCTGATGTCGCTTTTGGAACTGGAATCGTCCCGCAGTCAACAGTGCTATTGGCTTGTACAGATTCACTTTGTAGGACTTTGTACTAGGTTTGTCCTGCATCTTTAACAACCTGCACACGTCTGCCCTTAAAACCAACAGAAATACATGGACCTTCATGCCATCTTCAGGGATGCCATTCAACAGCATCCCCTGCTCAAACCACTCCAAGTATGACTCTCAATCCCTGTGTCCTTCTTTCTACTCAGACATTTCCAATGAGAGCCATTTCACTCCTTTTCCAGCTGTTGGTGCTCACACACTCTTTTCAGCACATACGTTTTACTGTTATAACTTTGGGAAATGCACCAGCACTGATAATCCCATTGTAATGAACAGGCAAGCCAAGGTGAGAGGGAGATTTGGTAAACCAAAAACAAGGAACAGTGTATAGCACAGTAACAAAAGGGTTTACACAGAACGATGCTTTTATTAATTTTGCAGACGCTTGCCCAAAGCAACTTACAACATTTCACATACATGTTACAGTGAGCTGGCGCTGGTTGTCTTGCTCAAGGACACACCTAGCAGCTGGGCTAGGATTCAAACCCAGAGACTTCAGTGTCCCACCCTGATGTTCTACCTGCTGAGCCACCAGGCCACTGCCTGCTTAAGGACTATAAGGATACTATACTCAGTTTGCACCTATAATAATCAGCAAAGACTCAAACATGAGGAAAATTTAAATAGAATTCAGGCAAATGAGACACACATAGGAGGCACTAATAACATAATTACATTGAATCAATGGCATGAAACAAAAGGAGGGGCGACACCTAGAGGACATGAGGAGGCATGACAGGGCAGGGCATGACACCGATATATTATTTTCCTTAATTTCCTGTATAATTGTGTGTTAATCCTCATCAACACCGTGATATATTTAATATCATACCCGTATAGCTAATCCCTTACTAGATGATACTATAATAATCAACCAAACACAATCCAGCTCCATATAAACTGTACATAGTACAAATGTACATTTTATACACTATATGGTCAAAGCAAACTAGTGACAGCTATCTACTGGTGTCCTTCTCAGTGATATAAAAATGTACAGATTTTTGCCACTTAAGAAACCTAATGCCTTTTTTTCACACCAGTACCTGTTATTGTAATGCCACCAGTTTACAGTGTAACACTGTGGCCCTTTTTGTTTTGACGCTGCCACATTAGCCATTGCTTCACTACCAGTCGATTCCACACAGTGGCACTGCCTGGAATTACCAGTCCATACGACGTAGAGACTGCTGCATGTGGCAGTGCAGCAGCTGCAACGACAGTGACATCATGCCCAAGGTCAAGAGAAAAGTTTAGTTAGCTCCCAGAAAGAGAGAGTCCAGTCTTAGCTATATCGGCTAATCTTGAGTGGTGCGCCACATGGGCAGCAACGACTTGGGTTTGAAACCCACTGGGTCCCCCAGTCGGCTACAGTAGGTCTATGGTCTGGCACTTTCTGTCTAGCTTGTGAGCCCTTGTATATCTACAAGGAACCTTTTCATCACCCACACTAGCAGTGGCTCCTGTCCCACCAGAGAAGTCACACTCCATGTTCCTAAACCCAGTTTTGGTAGCTGAGGATCAGTCCACCAAGGGCTCTGCCAGGCCCACAATGCACCAGACCCTTACTACTCCTCCTGCAGGTTGTGGGCCCACAGGAGGACAGTCCCATGTAGCTCGTTAAGGCTGTGCCTGCCTGGGCTCCATGGGTAAGGTCCTAACCACCAGGTGTTCTCCGATGAGATCCTCCCCAGGGCTGGCTTCAGGGGGGTCCCGGTTTCCCTATTTCGGGCGAGGTATCTGGGTCCTTAGTTTTTTCTATCATAAGGGTCTATGAATCACTTTTAGTCTGGTCCCTCACCTAAGACCATAAGGCCTTGGGAGTCACTACCAGGGGCTATTCGCCCCTGACAACATGGTTTCAAAGATCAGTAGGGCATACAAACTGCTCCACCAAAATAAGGTGTTGATTTGTGGAGGGGTGACTCTTTTCCCACATAATGAAAACAAGCCTGTGATCAGAAACTGTTAACTGTGGTTATTGCATCAGGAAAAAAAGACCGGTCTCAGTAAAATATTTATTGGAAACACTTATTGTGCTTTAAAGTACAGACTGGAGGATTTGTACCATTTTCATTCAAGCATTTTAACACAGTTGTAAGGCACTGTAATGATTAGAAACAGGTTACACAGAGCAGAGTATCAAACATGATTGAATCTTGTGCTGTGACTTTAAGGTGATTTATTTTTATTAAAGTGATCAGTTGCAAAACTGCAAAGAAAACAGGCAGCGCTGAAGCATGTTACTGAAGTTCTAAAGCAAGGTAAAGTATGTATGTCACTGACAATGCAATGCTTCAGACAAAACTTGTCACTGACATAGAAACAGACCCCTTATAAACTGATGGAACTAGAATATATCCATAATCTTAACATTTGGATTTACAGTATTTACCATTCCTAACCAACAAGCGCAAAAACCTAAAGAAACCAAAGTCAGTTTAACAAATGGATGCATCACATTCCATTAAGTGTATAACCATCTTCCACAGTGTACCAAAAGTAAATCAAAAAGACTGAAGAGCCTGCCTTTATACCTAATTGACCTCAAGAATCTGAAAACTGTCAGACAGCATCTTCCTCCTCCGCAAAAAATCCATAAAACATGAAAGAAACGGAGGTAGTAAACTATATTATATACTACACGAATGCCTACAAACACAAATGTGGATCTTAATTTTCCTCCACAAGAGGGCAGCAAAATCCAAAACACTATAATTAGGAAACACAATGCATAAAGCGAGGGGTCCGAGAGAAGTCACGCAGGAAATGATTTCGTTATGAGTGTTCTACGCAGCCAAGATGAAGGCCTCCTGCAGCCAATGCCTGCTCACTTCCTGGCTGGCTGCGTGCCTTTGGAACTAAGCCAGCTGAACTGGTAGGGCTTGCGAGGCACCACGAGATCCAGGTCGAGGCGCATCTGCTCCCTTTCGCTGTCCACAAACCGGTACCCAAGCAGCGACATGGCACCCTTGCAGACCTCCTGTATCCGGCGTACTGTTTTGTTTGGCAAAGTGGTGCGCCAGGCCTGCGACACATCTTCAGCATTGCGTGAGGTGATCTTGAAGGCGTCCTTTACTGCACCTTTGCCCTTGCCATGAGTCACCTTGTAGATCCACTCCTGCAGCTGCTCGTTCATCTTCAAGCCAACAAAGTTGTACATGCTCTCGATCTCGTCCAGCGGGTTGCGTACCAGGTCCTCATAACGCACCATCCTGTAACGGTTGCGCAGAAAGTCAGGTGGCTTGTGCATGGCTGTCTCATAGATGCGCACATGGCTGCGGCACACCTCTTGCATGACACGGTAGTCTGTGTCCGCCACCTGGGTGTCGCCCTTCTCCATGACCAAAGCGTTGTCTTTCAGCAGCGCTTTGACCGCCTGTTCCCGGGACTTAACCACAGCCCGCGGGTCTCGAATAAGGTGGATGATGCGTAGGTCAAAGGTCGGGTCGCGCAGCAGTGGATAGAGGGACTCCAACTCGAAGAAGCGCACCTCCTTCAGCACAACGTGGCTGTAGCTGCGGCACGCCTCCTCTGCTCCGTACAGGCCGGGGGCATCGCAGCGCCGCCTGCACTCAGACTCATTGCTAAAAGAGTAGCGTGGCGTGAGAGGACAGGCAGGTGGTGAGCACAGCGCTCGGCTGTGGCTCCACATGAACAGGCTGGACACGTTACGGCGGGCCGGCGTGTACGCCTCCAGCACGGACAGGTCGCACTGGAAAACGCTGCGCACCAGGTCGCGTACTGCCATGCGCAGCGCCCGCGCCCCGGGCTGCCGCAGCGCGGTCCACACGTGCCACCCTGGCTCCATCAGGTAGAAGACGTCGGGGTGCTGGCTGAACACCTGGCCCAAGAAAGACGACCCTGAGCGCCACGACGACAGCAGCAGCACGTGCACTTTTCCCTGTGTGGGCGAGCTGGCCAATGGCAGCAACTGCCCGTACCAGCCAACAATGAGCACCATGGCAACGGCTTGCAGCAACACCAGGGACACCAGCGCTGATGACGTCAGCCTGCAGCGAGGCATGCTGGGAAAACAAAGAGAAAAGAAGAGACTGCCATGTGTGCTTACATTTGTGTTTAAAATATTTTTAATTACTGTGTAATCGAATACAACCCGCACTTTTTTCCAAAAAAAATTACTTATAAAATTTGTGCACGGGTCTTATCCAAGCCCCTCATGTCACGGTCCTGTAATAATACTCAGTTCCAGCTACCTGTGGTTTTGGCAACAGTGTATCCAGGCCACCCGAACTGGCAGCGTGGCGCGCGGATCAGTTACACTCGAGTTCTCAATGAGGAAGCTTCAGCGTCAATAAGAGATGAACCGAGAAAAGAGTTTGCATCATTTACTGAGAGTGAGAAACTGGAAGTTGTGACCGAAGCTGAAATAATGGGAAATCGTGCCACTGGCAGGAAGTACAATGTTCATGAATTATGTATTTGCGATTCTTTTTTCATTACTTTGGCTTGGGAAAGTGTGTTTTTCTTCTTCTTCTGAATTTTGTCCTTAAAAATATAGGGTGTGGGTCTTATTCGGTGGTGGGTGGGATTACATGGCATTTCACATGACAGTTCAGTCTTTAACTAGAGGACTCCAAAAGACAAACTGAGGTACAGAACAGCATTCCTCCTAACATGTTGGCCAAATTCACAAAAGAACTGAGCACCATTATCCTTCTGATAGAAGGTTCAACATTATAGGGTTTTATATGCGATTTTTTTTTTTTTTTTTTTTACAAATTTCAAAAATCTAAATTTACTTGTTCCCATGCATTTGCAGATGACACCAGTTTCTGCCATTGTGTACATTTCCAAAACACAAATTTGCATAACTGCTAAAAAGGAATATCATTATAGTGCAGAAATAACTCCATGTTATAATGAATTTCATCCCAAATTTGGTTACACTTTGGACATAAAGTAAGAAAACTGAATTCAATAGTCTGGGGGGGGGGGACAGCCCACATTTAAACACTGCTCACAGCTCAGCTGAAGTCCTATTGTTACAGGGATAATCTCAAAATCCACTGAATATTGCATTCATAAAATATCTGAAGAGATTACAACTAAATGGTAAGGATTTGATTTGGTAGCAGATTACATTCTCTGTTGTGTGCACTGAAAAACAGGGAGTGAGATTTACTTAAAAAAACATTAGGTAACAATTTCATCATTATAATTCTTTACATTAAACAAGGTTATCATAAAATAAAAAAATAAAGGTACGTTTTCCCACCCTTGATAGACACTGGTCACTTGAGATGATTTAACTCGTGTGAGCAATAAAACAATCATTATAATTAATCCCTTATGAGTCCCACAACATGGAAATCTGTTCTCTGCATGTAACCCATCCTGTAGGGGAGCAGTGGACAATCATGTAACGGCATCTTTCCCCAGTCCATAAGACTCCTCAGTTCTCAGGGGCTGGACTGATAGACTGATCTCACTCTCTCACTCTTGCACACTGCGTCTTTGTCACCTTTACCTTTTTGTCCTGTTTATTGCACTAATTATGTTACTACTTGCTGTCCGTGCACCCCGTGTATCCCATTAGTATGTGTTGTCCTTCCTTTTTGTTGGAACGGTGTTTCGTTTCACTGCGTACTGTACCAATTGTATACATCTGAAATGACAATGAAACCACTATCCTATCTGTAAACACCCTTAATTGTAGGAACTAATAAACCATCTCAATCTCTGAACCATTTTCAAACGGTTAATTCATATTTTACAAACGCATTGAGAGAACATATAAATGGCAATAACCATCAATCAACCAATAAGGCTTTCCTTGACAAATGAACAACAGTATCCCTGGAAAATTATCTATACAAGACATCTACTTTCAAGTAGTGCAAACAAACTGGAAAACAACGCGTTAGTTTGCAAATCCAAGTCAAACTAATGAAGCACATGCGATGTTTAGAAACGCATTGCATGCAGTCAAGGAGAAAACCATAACGGTTAATGACTACATGTTGCATATGGTGAATCCCTGCGTGATGCTCCCGCACTGATCATCGCTGTAGGACCACTTTAAACACCTCAACAGCGACGCATTTACTCTGTGAAAACTCAATTACACCGTAACAAGACATTTTCAAACCCGTATACACACTGCCCGTATCGTTTTTTGGCATCGCATAGCAAATTGTTAGCAGTTAAAATCTTGATCTTTAACGCTCTAATACGCCTATCATGGAAATTGGTCGTGATACACAAAATACTCAAAACTCAAGTAAATAAGCGAAGGCCGCCCAGGAACTGTAACTATGACATGAAGTAAGTAAAGGAATCTGGAAACTAGTCATGACAGTAACGGGAGTGTTTCCACTAACGCGCTTCACCAACAATAAAAAGCACGCACGTTATTTCAATGCTGTTGAACGGTTTAACAAACGTAACTAACGCTTTGATAAGGGAATGAACCAAAGGAGTCGAGTTACCGGAAAGCCGATACTGCTACACCCGCACCCAAACACACATACTGCTACACCCGCACCCAAACACACATACTGCTACACCCGCACCCAAACACACATACTGCTACACCCGCACCCA
>JABJVR010000038.1:3975870-3995503 GCA_025773905.1 Chitala chitala | reverse complement strand
AACACACATACTGCTAATACTGTAACGGAGCAGGCGGGACTCGAACTCAGGTCGCCCGCACCAAACACGACGGGTGAGCGCTGAGCCGAAGGCTCGAGTCTCCGGCTTCGGGAGCCGATCGGTCTTCTGTGCTCGAGCCCTGGGCCGGCGGTCGCTACAATATAAACCACCAGCAGGAAATTCATTAATTAATTCAAAATTAGCTCTGAATTTGGAGTGATTAAAACAAAAACTGAAAAAATAAGGGCAAAAACAGTAGATTTGAAACGTTGCTATTAGCGTAGGTCGTGGCATTTATGCGCAGTAACTTTTCATGTTGATATTTGCTGGTAAATGCGTGTATTTCTGCAGTTATGGTTACCTGAATGTTAATATAAATGCAGCAGTGAAATCCTGATGCAATCCAGCAATCGCCCTTATGTCGACAACGTACACCTTGTTTCGGGTTAACTAAAATTTCAGTATAAACCTGTCCCCAGCGACCTTACTGAGTAATTCGCTTAAAATTATACTAACTATTTGAGTAACCACTTCGTAGTCATATACGAGATTCAAGGAAAAACCGTCGGAATGAACCTTTCCCTTAAAGAAAACCAAGTTAGAAATAAAAACCACTTATCCTGGCCGTGCATGTCATTCCACACAGCCTGATGAGTGTGAAGTGGCGACAAGCCGTCCTCCAGCTGGACTCATCACGTCCCATCATGTCCGACAGCGCACACACAAACTTCTGTTTGGTGTGAAAACCCGACAAATAAAACTGCGGAAAACAAGAGTGACTTTAATAAAATAAAAAAAGGCTTACAGGTTTACGCCCGTGGGTGTGACACACCGAGATCTGCTGCGGTGTAACAAAGTAGCGACTCTGTAATGGACATGTTACTGGGACAGCAGGACACCGGAGACCTTCCACACACTGTACTCACATCTCCTGTAGGCAACCCAGGACAACATAAAACGTTTCACGGCTCTGTTAGTGGTTCAGCAGATAGTTTCTTCAGCGGATCCCCGTTAAGACGGTTGTACGGCAGCACGGACCTGCAGCAGTCTCTCGGCTCCGCGGAATGCCAACACAAAGCTGGCATTGAGACGTGGCCGTGACCCGCTGGCCGGAGAGAGGATGGCAACAAGGAGGAAGCGACGAGTCCACCCAGCTCTGCGGTTCTCACATGACAAATACGACATGTTGACACTTCTGCGAGTTTTAATGTGGGTTTAGCTATTTTAAACAAGTACAGTTTTGGTTATTGACAACTAATTACATTTTTTAAAGAGTAGCTACATATACTGTATTTTGGCTAGGACTTCATTTTGCAGATTATTATGTTAAAATGATCAGCATACTAAATATTACTACAGAGCATGGGCCGTCTTGGGAGGGGGAGTGGGCTGCAAATCCGATCCAATGTCCCATGGTTTGCGTGGAAACAGTTAAATTTTGGATTACAGCGAAAGTTCGCCGTTGTTAGCGCTATAAAGGAGATACGTGTGAAGTCACACGGAGGTTGGGAGAGCTCTGCATGTGTCAGCTGACGTGCGCACTCTTCGGG
Organism: Chitala chitala; assembly: GCA_025773905.1. Lineage (NCBI taxonomy): Eukaryota > Metazoa > Chordata > Actinopteri > Osteoglossiformes > Notopteridae > Chitala > Chitala chitala. The sequence continues at coordinate 3,993,953 of JABJVR010000038.1, read as the reverse complement.
TGTCGAGTAGTCAGCTGACGTGCGCACTCTTCGGGTTGTCGTGTAGTCAGCTGACGTGCGCACTCTTCGGGTGTCGTGTAGTCAGCTGACGTGCGCACTCTTCGGGTGTCGAGTAGTCAGCTGACGTGCGCACTCTTCGGGTGTCGAGTAGTCAGCTGACGTGCGCACTCTTCATTTTCATGTTGAGGTCATCGCTGTAATCCAAATGGAGTCAGTAAACATACTTGTAGAGGAACCAAGCTTAATTGTTTAAAGTCTCATATATTTCACACGTCTGTCATAATCAAACGAGTCGAATGCGGGAAACAAAGACTCATTTTCAAACAGTAACTACATGCCTTCTAGCACTGGCAATGGGTGGAGAAATAAATATGAAAAGGCATTGCAGACAGATTACACAATTCCAGTAAAGATGTCTTGTAACAAGAGGACTGTACCAACACAACTTAGTGTTTCCTGTTACATTGTATTCATCCTCAGAGGTGCAGTGGGGAAAGAAACAGGATGGAGGTGAGGGGTGAGATAAAAGCATTTATCCAGCCAGTACGTGTTTATGTCCCCTCATTAAAATTATAACAAATTTAGCCAAATTTGTGCTTGAGGGGGTCCATTGAATTAAACAGACTGTGGCAGTGAATGTCCATCAGACCGTTGGGATAAGGACATTTTGAGTGAGATGGCTGAGAGATTCCAAGTAAGCACAACACAAGATGGACGGGACTGTTGTGGTCAGTAACTGTTGCTGGGATTGAGTGAAAGGGAGTTTCTAAACTGGCCTGGGATAACTCTGAGGCTGCCAGCAGGGTGAGCTCATAGCTTTGGAATTGAGCCACAAAGCATGTATTTGTGTGAAAAAACCTGATGCAAGCACAGTGCAAGTGAATTCGTGTCTTGGTACTGTGTCAGGATCCCTGGAGAATAGGCTTTTTCTGGTGATAAGATAAAGATAAGATATACTTTGTCACATGCACAATTATACATAGTACGATGTACAGTGAAATGTGTGTACCTGCATCCATTTACAAAACAGAAAGAGTGAGTGTGTGTTTTAGCTTTGGACCAAATCCCGTATTAAAGGATCTCTTGTTAAAGAGGGTTATTGTGTCTCTGTAGTGTAAACAGACACATCTACAAAAAGCAGACTGTATTTCAAAGGTGAAAGTAGCACCACATTTAACTACATATGCTGAAGCATGACTGAGGTGGAATCAGTCAGACAGGCAGAATGTTCCCACATTTCTTGATCTCTCTTGCACATATTACAACTGCTGACCAAGATATATATGAAAAATGACATAACTTTGAATAAACTGAAATAAATGGCTTCCTCTTGTTCCTTTATTTTGTCTTCAGATCAGCCCATTATTTCACACTTTAATGAGTATGATTACACAGTGCTTTCAAATGTTCTTTGGAATTGTGACACCTACAAGTCATTTTTAGTGTTGGTCTGTCGTTACAGGGTTACCTCTGCCTCCTACCCCCACCATCCCCTCTCCAAACAAGAGAATGGAATGCTGCTTCATTCATAGTCCTTTGAATTGTGTTCAAAATTGGAATGGAATCTAAACATATGTTTATAAAAAACTTTATATTGTTCTTGAAATAACAGAAATATGGGTTGATCACAGAGTACTTCTAGGAAAAATGATTTTCCTGTATGATCAGTCTGAATGTTTTGGTTTCACACAAATCAGGAAATATAATTTCGTTCAGGGCACAGGGCACGACGCCTTGGATTACACATGAGATAATGTCAGAGCATCAACTGACACACACATACGCTAACGGCAAGTTTGAATTACTAATTCACCAGAATCATATGTCAGGACATTATGGCAGCAAATCCATACAGGCCTTAGGAGTACATTTAAACAACATGCACACAGTTCTGGAGAAAAGCAGTGAACCTGATGGTGTGAGGCATCAACTCTATAAACATATCCACCCTGCTGACTTTAATAATAATAATTTTTGTTAAAACAGTAAAAACAAATCACACACTGTATAGAATATATTTGTTCTAGATGTAGACGAAATATAATTTTATATAAAACATAAGTAACAATTATAAAAAGGCTTGTCAGTTCATATCAGACTACACATTATTTTATAATTTTCTTTGCATTTTGCGGGTACAGTAGAAAGATGGCGTTGTCCTACAACAGGGGCCAAAACTCAAAGCATATATAAAATGATCTTGTGGGCCAGATATAATTGTACGCCGGGCCGGGTTGTGGCCCGTGGGCCTTGAGTTTGACACATATGTCCTACAAAAACACAGCTACTCATCATATATACACAGAACCACAGATATTGAAATATTCTGGATATTGAAATTTTGGAGTGGAAAATAACACAGTTGCATCTTTTGCATTTTGTAAATGCATTTTTTTCCACTAATAGAAGAGGTTTGCATGAAAGTCTGTCAAAATACATTTCACATTAAGAGGAAGGCCTATAGACTTCTAAAATTCTGACATACATGCTCAAATCATTTCTTTTAAGAAATACTTGTTTTATAGTAAAATTTATAACTAAAATTTTTTTATTTTTTTGGGGGGTGCAGTGCCCTCCCCATCCAAGTTGTGTGGCTGCCTTTCCTCTTTCCCCACCTCTGTATACAATCTGTAGCCAACATATAGACTATGTACATACAACCAATGTACCAGCAGGGTACTAATCATTACACACAACATTTAAATTGTCCTCATTTATTGTCCTCATCCTTATTTACAATATAAATAAAACTGAAAGACGTTACTGGGCTATTCCATGATGCACATGTCCTCCTTCTCCCTAGGGAGCAGCAGTCTAAACAGAGATGCCCAGATCCCCTTCTCCCTAGGGAGCAGCAGTCTAAACAGAGATGCCCAGACCTCCAGACCCCCTTCTCCCTAGGGAGCAGCAGTCTAAACAGAGATGCCCAGACCTCCAGACCCCCTTCTCCCTAGGCACCTTCTCCAGATCATCCATGGGATCCCCAAGTGCTCCATCTAGTTCTTCTGTCTGTGCTGGGTTCTTTTCCCTGTAGGACATGGCCAAAACACACCTTCCCAAGGATGAAATTCTGGCCAAATCACTGAACCACTTCGGGGGGGTCTTTCCAATGCACAGCAGTGACTCTTTTTTGAGCCCTTCCTGAATGTCGAAGATCCTCAGTCTCTGTCTGTGGCTGAGCTCAGGTGCCCTGTGGAGAAAGGTAACTTCTACTGCTTATATCTGCATTCGCATTCTTTTGGTCACTACCCAGAGCTTGTGACCACAGGTGAGGGTTGGGGCATAGATTGACCAATAAATAGATAGCTTTACTTTTTGGCTCAGCTTTCTCTTTACCAGGACAGATCAGCACAATGTCCGCCTGACTGCTGACACCTCCCTGACCTGCCTCTCACTCCACTCTACTGTCAATTGTGAACAAGATCCCAAGATGCTTTTTTAAAAATAATTATTAGGAACAAAAAAAGGAATAGTCAAATACAGAACCGTGCAACATGGATGTTCCACAATTTAAACATTAGACAAACAACAGGATGGATCAAGGGGTAACAGAACAAAGGAGAAGACACAAAAAAAAAGTGTCCTCCTGGATGCACAACCCCAGAACAAACCAACCCACACAACCACCAAAAAAAAAAAAACCATATATACATACATACATACATACATACATACATACATACATACATACATACACACACACACATATATATATATATATATATATATATATATATATTATTAAAGGATGTAGGCTAGAGTACCACATGGTGCATTACCGATTTTACACAACAGGGAAATATAAATTAAGCGGAAGCAACTATTTCGTTCATTAGGATGAACGCAACGTTGCAATAAAATCACTTGTCACGTATTGTGTATATTACACAGACGATCGCCTAGCGAGATTTTCGTATAAAATTAAAAGATACCTAGATGTCATCGGTCAAGCTCTTGTTACCTGCTTCCTGGACCACTACAACCGGACGTACGCAGAGACAATGCCATTTACGGAAGGCGGTGACATTTTTTTTTTACACCGCCCCCACTAAATATGGTAACTGCAAATGGCAGTACCGGACGCGTCATGGATTTTCCGCTGCGAGCAGATGCATCAGTCGGATGTGCTTTATATGGGCACATGTCGGTACAGTGACGGGAAATACGTCTGGGAAGTACACAAAGCGCAATAATCCATAAAATATGTCGCTCCATTCTTTACTACAAAGAATTTAATTCTGCTGATAATCATTGATCGCATTTCTGTTAGAATTGCTGCACTGAAATCAGTAATGCGACACAGGACGAAACAGTGTAGAAACCTTATACGAAATGGAAAAAGGTGTGCAATCCGAAGAATACTGGTTAATATATGTATAAAGGTTGTTAAAGTGTGTGTTTTATTTTTCTGTATCGTTTTACATATGTCATATCGATCCCATTTATTTAGAAATACAACATTTGTGACTGCGCCTCAAAAAATAAATATAGGCTCATTACAGGACCTCGATTTTACGCGTACAGTGTGAATTCCGACTGTTTGGGAGAGACTGTTTTTACCAAACATGTTGGTAGCGGTGCTTTAGAAAATGCTTAACTGGTAAATCGCGCATACCTAGCAAAACACATTGATTAGCTTATTAACTATATCATACAGGTTTATCTACAGAACCCAATAATTCATTTATCGATGTGCATCATAATTGTTGTAGCATACTAACAAAGTTATAATATAATTCCATTCAGAAGACATTTACTTCCGTTTTCTTAATATCAACACAGGATTTTCTTACGAGAGTGTTATTATTATACCATTACAATGCAAATAAAATTACGTGCAATGGTAAATATAAACAATAAGGAAAATAGGCGGCGGAGCTCGAGGCGGAGCTCCAGGCGGAGCCTTGCTGTCAGTCTCGCGCGCCCGAGAGTGCATGACGTCACTGATAGGATATAATGTCGTCTGGTGCCGTCAGAGACTTTCGCATGTTTCAGCCTGATGGTAGTGAAAGACCGAAAACAAAACCTACAAGTAAAACAACGTTAACTCGAAAGTGTTCAATTAGAAGTTTTATGAAACTCTAAAATCTCTCTTTAAAAGAAGAAACCACTTTATTTGTATGTGTATAAATTAGCCAAAACTAATATGGAAGTGTGTTCCGAAGCTAAGAGAGTTATGGTTCAGGCTTTGGGGAAGTTGTACAGCTCGCGCAGCCAGCGGGGCGGACTGAGACTCCACCGGAGTCTTCTGTTGACTCTGGTTATGAGGTCTGCTAGGGACGCTTATCACACTGCTCGTACTGCTTACGAGAACGAAGCGAGAACTAGGACCTCCCTCTCTGACCTCCAGCCATCGGGAACGGACGAAACAATTGAGCTTACTGAAGTGGAACCCACTGCCGGTGTCCAAAGAGAAGAGCCGTGCCAAAGCCGGTGCAAATTACCGTCTACAACCTGTAAAAGGAGTCGAAAGGATAAGGAAAACTGCAACCCCGCGAGAAGCGATCGGCACTCCAGGAAACGTCGGGCCAAAAGTGCAGCCGAGCCCGACTTTCTTCCCAGCAAGAAAGCAAGAATGGAAACTTGTGAAGAAAGACACATCAGTGTGAACGGCGCACTTTGGAACAGCTCGAGTAGATGGTGTCAAGTTGAGGATCCGCTGACCTGCCTGCCTCTGGCCAGAGCTGTAACGGTGTTCTGAGCTTATGCACAAAAACATACTGGGGTACTGAGACAGTACAGAGTACTCTGTACTCAGTACATAAGGACTGGCTTATGCCTCAGTTCCAGGGTCGAGCTCCTCGACCTCCATGCTCAGGATGATTCCTTGGGGATGGGTGACTCGGATGTGGGAGAGCACAGAGATTCGACAACACGCTTAACATGTTGGGGTGAGGGTGAAACCCCGAAACAGCACTGAACATGTTGGGGTGAGGGTGAAACCCTAACATTCACTTAACATGTTGGGGTGAGGGTAAAACCTGAAAACGCACTGAACATGTTGGGGTTGAGGGTGAAATTCGCTGCGCTGCTGCAGAACTCTAGTCACTCTCAACAAGTAAAATCCAAACTGTGACATCCTACACTTTGGAGAGGATGGCGTTTGGATGGACTCATTCCCCTGTCTTCAGTAGGTAATACAGTTCCATCACGATGACTTGGGCAGCTGTCAAGAAACAGAAAATGATACATCTGTTAACTGGTGCTAAACAACTTACCTCATTCGTCTTACACGATTTGTGGAGACATGTTTGATTTTATATTTATCTTACTGGGCAGCTATGTAATACATATATACTTATCGATATATATAACTTTTGTACTGATGTAAATGTTTTATTTAAGAATCTTGTAATATACGCATCCCTCGAATGAGTAAAAATGTTTTCTATAGCAACCTTAACTGTTTTCCTTGCTGACGTGCTGTGAGGTCTTTAGATTGTGAGTTATCTAACATGTAAATTGTGCGCTGTTTGACCTAGGCACGGTGCGGCTGTGCATGAGACTCACACGCTGTCACTACTCACACACTCCCAGTGTTTTTAACTTCAGCTGCATTTACGAGAACCTGTGAGCGATGACGGACTATTTCTTAATAGAAATAGTACATTTTTCACAACTGTCGTTCATCAAAAGCAAGTAAATAAATCAGACTTTTTTTTTTTACTAATAAACCATCTTTGCAGTCGTCACATAGGCAGACCACCACACCTGAAATTTCGACGCGTAATGGTTCAATTTGCACATATCGCATTGTCTTGTCGGGTGTTGTGGGAGAAACAACATTTAAGTGGTGTTCATGTATTTTCAATAGCAGCTCTAAATAATTTGGATAAAGGCCAATTACATCTAAAGTTTGCAATGTGCGATATGCGCGGTCTTTGAAAACATCGCTCTGGCACAACAAAAGCAGATCAGCCGTGTACCCGCAAATCTGAAACTGGGATGCAACCCGTTAAACTGGGGGGAAAAAAAACCGCGCAAGGGGCGCCTAACATGTTACTGCACTTTTCAACGCAATAAACAATGCTAATGTGTCTCTCCCCTCTTTGTGTGCCCGGACCGTGACTGTAGATAGGAAGTGAGGCAGGAAGGAGGCGCCATATGATAGCTATTTATAGAAACACAGGCTACTTACACAGGATACTTACATCCGCACATCTGGCTGTCTGGGGGAGGGGAGCAAAGGTGGGAATGCAAGGAATTCAATGCCGGCTGATTATCCAGCACAAGGTCCTATGGCAATAGAAAGGCACACGTCTTCAATGCTTATATTGTGTGTGACCTGGTGGCTTGAGGGTCGTGCTGCTTCACACTTTCCAGTTTATAGGTGTAAATCTGAATGAGGCTGGATTTCTGTATTAATTTTTTCACTGCGGCTGAGACCTTTCTGTGTTGTGTGTGTGTGTGAGATTTTTTTTCTAAATGGTTGCATAACGGTTTCGGTATACACGTAAAACACCAGGGGCTATTTGACCTAGAGAAGAGAATTTCATTTCTGCAGGAAGTGGTGACAAATAACCCCCATGAAAACTCAAGACCGACTTGAGTTTGCTGATTCTCTTTGTGTCCACATGGGCTTCCTGTCACAGTCAGAAGACACTCAGTTCAGATGAATCACAAACCCCTCCTGCCCCTAGTGTCTGTGTCTGAGATACAATCTGAGTGCTCTGTGCTGAGCTGACATGCTGGGGTGTTTTTGTGTTTTGCTCTTTTATCTGATCCAGCATGTACATTGCCTTACACCTTGTTTTGTTGGGAGACTCCAGGACCCCCTTTGATCCTGAATTAAACAAGCAGTTTTTCATAACATATACAATAGAAAACTTCCCATGACCCTGCATTGGATAAGGCAGTTTAGCTAATGGATGGATGGATGGACAAACGCACCTATTTTAATAGTACAAACACTAAATATGCATATTTTACACAAATTCTTTTCTGGCAGCATTGAACTGGTCAGGTCAAGTTTTAATTTGGTTATACATAAAAATTTTTATATTTATTCTAAAGCAGTTGAGTGTCATACTTTAAAAGATACCCAGGTGATGATCCCCAGAAAGTGACAGTCAAGTTCTGACCCTAATGAGGATAATGGGTGCATAATGTAGCAGAATAGCATGCAAAGACAGGGGAAAAAGGAGTCCGAATGCAGGCGGTGTGCATTCTCTCTGGTTTTATTCAGGTTCATTAGGAAGAATTCTGTCTGGATTTACAAAATGCACTGGTAGAAATAGCAGTGAGACAGAAAGAGAAATAGAGACAGAGAGAAACAGAGAGAAAGAGATACCATAGCCAGACTAAACAGGTACATCGTCAAATTCAGGCAGCTCCTGCTTCGACTCATCAACAAGGAGGGAGTTTTGTTTTACTTTTCTCTTTTGTTATTTTGTTCATAAAAGCTTTTTTTTTCTTTTAAATAATGTCCTGAAGAATTGTGTTAGTGTCTATCTCTCCTCCAGGTTTGCAGTCAACAGCTGGCAATAGAAACAAACAAACCTCTCACCAAGTCATTTTGCTCTTTAGATTTTTTTACGTTTTTTGTTTTTAAAAATAGAAGGAAAAAGAACATGTTGCTTTAAAAACATCTATATTTATATTTTCTCTTTTAGTTAATATCTTTTTTTTAAATTCCTGAAGATGACTGTTAATCCACGCTGTGGCATGCACATTGCACATGCAGTTCTGGAAGTAAATATTTTTACTTTTTTATCTTTTTTTTGTAATTAAAATATTTTTATCTCTCTTTTTCCATAGTGGCTCCTACATAATTTTTGACTTTATTGTGCCATTATATATTTTATGTTATGTGGTGCAACATCAATGTTGTAATTTGGAATAGAGTAACACACAGGGAAATGGGAAGACGTGGGCCTTTTTAGTTTTGTGGCCATGGTGACAATGACAGTGACTTTCACACATTAATGCAAGCTGGTGGACAGGCATGCCAGAGCTCTCTTCCTGACCCATGCACACACAAACTCACCACGTCATTCACGTAGACTGCAGTGCTCAGCGCTGAATCACATATCAAGTCAACAGCACAACCACATTTACTCACAGCTCAGTAAATGCTCAGTCACACGCATATCCCCACCCCCACCCCCACCTTTGAACAAATTTGCTGATTTAATTATCTCATAGCTAAAATGAGCTTTGTGAAGCTTTTTATAGCTATTGTTAAATTTTGACCACTTACTTAGCATTGCGTGGACCCTACCCGTTAATTTTTTTTATATCAGGGTTTTGTACGGTTTCATGTTTCTAATTATAATAGAGTCACATTTCAGAGTTATTTGAGAACAATAACAGGTAACACATGTTACCCTCTTGTGGTAAGTCTATTCAGAGACATGCCTATAAAGGAGGTCTGTGCCAGATTACGTCAATTTACAATCGATGGAATACAGGCACCATCACAATGATAAGGAGGAAGAGGACAGAAAAAAAACAGAGAAAAGACAAGAATGGACACACGGATGGTTTCTGGAGGTTTATGAGTGAGATACACAGGGAACACAGCAATACAGTGAGAAAGATGACAGAATTACACACAACACTAACCCATCCCTCAAATACCCCACCCTGACTGTGTGGCAGAACATAACTTCAGTGTGAAGAAACAGCTGACAGTCTGACATGGCCAAACCCAGGAGGAGGTGTGGAGAAGAACAGTGCAGGAAAAAGAAGAGAAAAGGACAGCAGAGGCGACTGCAATTTTCAGCATCGTTAGTTGGAACAGACTGTGCCAAAGTAAATGAGTCTGTCTAAGGGGGAGGCTTATTCTTTCTAGTGTAAGGCACTGGTAATAATGTACTTTACACACTCACTCAAAGACACGCAGACATGCACACATGCACACACACTCACAGGGACAGGTGGAAATGCACAGTGTAACAACAAGGGGCCAATGGAAATGTGCTTATTGGGAGATGAGGTGTGCAGACTGGCGATTGGTGTCTATGGCTATGATGAGGTAAACATTATCTGCAGTTAGAGTTTATTTTACTTATGATGTATGGGCTGTGTGCAGTGATATCTAAAAGATACCTGTGCTATATCTGCCCTATTTTGTCTATATCTAAAGAACAATATGTATAATATGTGTCAATATTATAGTGTAAACTGATCAACACTGGAAGCTGAAAGGGTGTGAAATAAGGAGTGTAATAAGAGTGATGGTAATGTATTGTGTGTGTGGTCCTAGTGTATTAATGGTGTGAAGGAATGGGGGCAGACAGAGCACAGAGATTGGGGCTCACAGGGGAGGTTATGGTGAAAAATGACCGGTTGATGGTTTCTCCGAACTCAGAGTTTGCTCCATGGGATATCTCGGGACATCAAAAAACCCAGCCGTACCCCTGGTGTGAGAGACAAGTACTTAGAGGGGACTTAAGGCAGTGGTGTGTGAAGGGGAAATCGGGTAGGCTCTTCCTCCTTCACACTCCACAAAGTTCCAACAGCGCCATCTGCAGGGCTAGCATTTGATCAGGTGACATTAGAGAATGCCTTGGTTGTCTTGAGTTCCAAGGGCACTGGCATGAAGACCCACTACTCTGTCTATCATAAGGTTGTGCTCTTATTGTTTTAGAAGGGGGTTTGTTCCAGTTAACTTCCAAATATAATCTGTGAGCTCAGTTTTGAACCCCAGTTCAGAACTCCAGATGTGAGATCCTGCTTGGTTTTCTACTTCTGAGAAAAACTGCCCTTCCTTCACTTTCTTATGATCTGGCTGAATTTATGTCATACCATGCAGCTGGTCAGTTTCTTTTGCAGAGTATAAAACATCATATTCAATACTCTTTGATATCTGTATACTGATCAACTTATGCATGAAGACCTTCAGTCTGTCTCTCTTCATTGACTTTGGATCTTTCTTTGCTCTACCTCTAACACTGACTATATCAAAAAAATTCACAGCCCTTTTCAACTGCTGATCCCATGACCTGGAGGTAGGAAATGGTTTACAGAACTGGAGTCCCACAGTACCACATTGAGCCCCCCCAACTGCTGGTTTCCAGGGGCTAAACAACATCATTGAACACAAACATGAAAACAAGGGTAGTAAACAAGATGAACACAGTTGACTCATAAACACTGACATGTACAGAGTTCCTCTCTCTCTTAACATTGACATTTTTATTACTATCCTTACCGTTATAGAATCTTTATCACTGTTTTCAACAAATCAAGTGTTAAAATGAATAAACATTCTCTTCCCTTCATGCTAACTCTCTCTCTTTCCAGAAGAACTATGGAAGACTAGAAGTACAGATCTGGTTTGGACAGAGTGGTGTTCACACACGTCACACTAGAGGTATCACACTTGACTTGGGCAACAGCTGTGTTAGAATCAGAAAACGGCTGAAAGACAAATTAGATGGTGCTGTATGATAACAGGCTTTTATCAGGTGGACGAGTGGCATTTCAGATGCTGATGATGATGTCAGTACATCTATGTCAACGTGCACGTGCATGTGTTTGTCAACATTACCCTTGAATAATAACCTGCAAAAAACTACTATGTATAAGTATCAGTTGAGATTCTGTAATGAATTTTTAAAACCGGTTTTAAAATCTATTGATTTAGGGGCAATTTGGCATTGCATATAAATAGCATTGTGGAAAATGCATCAAATAACCTGATGCTACGAAGAAAATTGGTGACTAATTCACACAAATACAGAAATTCACTCCTTTCTGTGTGGAGTCAGTGTGGCGTTTCACCTCTCCTGCCACCCAAGAGCACAGTGAGAAATGAACATACAGTGGGAGAAAGAAGCAAGGCTGGAGAGAGAGAGAGATCGAGAGAGAGAGAGAGAGAGAGAACTTCTGCACACCTGTAAAAGGACCAAAGAATTACTTCCCCCAGATAGTTAAATTTTTCTTTTGTCATTTTTTCTATCATCATGCAGGTTTCCATGGGATTTTACTCTAAGAGTCCAAACGAAGCTGAACGGGTGCAACAGAATAATCAAGCTCCAATGTTTTGAAGAAGTAGAAGAAGCATTAGAAGAAGAAATACCGAAGAAAGTGTTCTTTTTTCCTTTTTCCCCCTGTGTTTCTTCTTTCCTAGGTTGGGGCGACCGTGCAGGAGCAGCGGGCGGGGACAGAGTGTGCTCTCCCAGCTGTGCTTTCCCCCAGCCCCACCTCCACCCTACTCTGCCCCCAACCTTGCCCGCGTACACAGGCGGAAGGGACACTGTCAGTGTAATAATTATTAACAGTAAACACAGATGATAAAACTCATCAATATTACCCAACACCAGCGTTGGTTTTTGCAATAGACGAAGCTGTGTTCGGTCCTGAAAAGCAGAAAGTGGTGATTCTACATAATTTGAGTTCCAGAATGGTTTTGGCTGTGGCTGGAGTTGTCCATGCCTGTCATGTGCTTCCAGAAGCAAATCTTAATTTTATAATGAAAAGGTCATATATTCATTGTTTATTGAAAACTTGGTGTCTTTTGAACAGTGTAAAGTTCAGCCACTGTGCTTCCAGTAGTGTATAGGGATGGGATTTTCTTTTTTTACTGCATGATGTTCCACTGTTTTGATTCACTTCCTGGTTAGCAGTCTTTCTTATGACCTCCAGCCTTCAGCCCCACCCTAACCCGATCTCCCCCAGGAGACACTGAGCAGCAGAAGAAATAAACAAAGGAACAGAGTGTAAGAGAAACATGCTTCCGTTTGCCCCATCTTCATGTCCAGGAGCCTTGTTTTGTTGTTCCTAACCGTGCAGACCCACAGCTCCTCATGCACAGCTTCCTGTTTGTCCTCTTCAGTTTGTTTCTCTGTGAAAGCAAAGAGTACTGTCATGCCCCACCCTCACAAAAACCCCACCCCGTTCCCCAGAGGCTAGCACCAGTCATCCTCGTCAGTTTCGCTGTAGGGTTCGTGAAGACCCTTACGGGGTCCACGGGCATGGGACGGCTTGTGGGGCCCCCCATGGGGCCCGTGATGGGGGGAAGGTGAGGACGAGTGGTAGCCATTGGGGAGCCGGCGGGGTGGAGGTTGGGCCTGGGGAGGGACAGCATGGCGGGAAGTCCTGGGTGAGCGTGGGTGTGGGTTGCCCTGTGCGGGCCCTGGCTCATAGGCAGGGGGTTCACGGCGCTCGTACTCGTAGTCCTGCTCGTAGAACCGGCCGTCGCTGTCCACCGCGCTGTCTGGCGGAGGGGGGGGAGGCACCCAGCGGCTGTGGCGGCCTGAGCGGGGTGAGCTGTGATGGGAGGGCGGGGCGTGGCGGGGTTCAGGACCCGATGGGGAGAAGCGACGTGGGGTTGGGGGAGGGAGTCTGCCCTGCTGGCCGGGAGGGGTACCCACAGCCTTACGGACCACGGGGGAATAGGTGACATGAGGTCGGGGTGTAGCTGGGGTCTGGGGCAGCTGCCTGCGGCCACGGCGGGGGGTGCTGGTGCCGGAGGTCGAGGGGACAGGACTCCCGCTCACGGAACTACTGCCCTACATGAAAATTGAAACAAAGCAAATAAAAAGTACAACAAAATTAACAACGAAACAAAGAGGAATAGACGACACGAGACGATAATAAGAGTAATCATAGGAGAGCAGGAGGAAGAGTGTAAAAAAAGGACATTGAAGAACCAAACGCAAACCAATGCAAACAATATGAGGGAACAGCAAAACAGAGAGGAAAGCAATAATCACAAAAGAGGGGGAGACACAAAACACAAAGAAAACAGAAGATAAAAGAAGAGAAATTGATTTGTGTGAGTTGCAGTGGTCAAACAGCAGGTGTTCGCTACACTCAGACTCAGTCTCTGCAGTGACCTCTGCTGCCCAGAGCTGTCTGTGGTGGCTCTTTTGCACAGGCAATAATGTGGAACATCTGAACGTGACTGTTTACCCAGTGTCAAAATACTAACATCTGTTTCATTGTGACTGACCATCAGTTAAAGCCTGAAATCTTTCACATTTATGAATTAGTAAACCTGGAAACGCACTATAGAAGATGTCTAACAAGTGCTTTAAAAAAATTATATTCTGTAAAGCACTGGAGACGAACAGCCGGAGTGGGTGTCAGGAATCTTCTTACCTATTTGCATGACTAAGTGTGAGTGCATCTGTTCCAACACATGTGTTTGTGTTCAGCATGCCGAACCCAGCTGCCTGCTTAAGGCACCACAGCCAGCAGAGGGCGCTCTGTCAAAGAAGACACCTAGTAGCATGGGCTCTCTGACCCATGCTGCACCTAAGCAAAGTGTGAATTCAAATGAAGAGGTGAGGCAAAACAAAGCAAAATAAGACAAGCTGTTGCTATAACAATGCCACTTTGATCCAAAGAAACAGCAGAGGCACTCTGAGCACAGCCATGTCACGGATCTTTCCCAGACGGGCACCCTCTCATTTTGTGGTCCTTCAAGTGGCTCTGGCTATCACCAAACCCAGTGGAGGACTTGCCACATCCTAGTGACAATGTCTCTTAACTTGTTCATTAGGAATTAATTTAGAAACAAAGCCATAAACTGGGCTTGGAAGAGGAACGCGTGTCAGTGTGCCCCCCTGAATACTGATCATAGTTATGGCATTAAATGGAAGAAAGCATATGTACATATTGTTAGGACTGTCGAGTCCCACAATATGCTTGTACAGAGGAAGGCAGAGAAACACGGTTAGGCAACTACATGAACGTTTCCGTGATGGTGTGCATTGTGGCGTGCTCACTGCTGCAGTGTGTGGACAGATGTGCCGTGCACACCGTTGCGTAGTGTGAGGTGAGCTGTTGGTATGAGATGTGTTACTGTTAGAAACTGTCTGAGTACACATGAGGAAGTGTGTCAGTTTATTTTTTTAGGCTGTGTAAGGTTTTGGTGAATATTTGCATTTCAAATGATGTGTGTTTGAATGTTGAGACTGCGTGTGAGTTATTGTGAAACTCTGCAAATAAACTTTAGTGAGGGGTTTTAGTGTCTGCTGTGTGTTCTAGTGTGAAGTTATTTTTGAAACTCTGAAGGTGTGTGAGTTAATGTGAAAACATAAATGCCAATCTGCATTATATTTGTGTGTATTTTATCTTGAAGCTATATTTCTATTGCTTTTCTTGTGTTTATTACTGTGACACTGTATATGTGTATGCATGATTGTGCCCTTTTATATATGTAGGTTGCGCTACAGTGGCACTGTGTGTGTGTTTGTGTGTGTGTGTGTGTGTGTGTGTGAGAGAGATAGTATGTCTGTGTTTCACTGTGAAGTTGTACCACTGTGTGCATGCTGTGGGTATTACTGACAATGTAGGGGGACCACATGTATGTGTATATGTGTGTGTTGGTTTGTGTGTGTGTGTGTGTGTGTGTGTGTATTCATTGTGAAGTTGTACCACTGTGTGCATATCGTGGGTATTATTGACAATGTGGGGGGACCACCTGTCTGTGTGTATATGTATGTGTGTTTGTTTGTGTGTGTGTGTCTGTGTATGTGTATTCATTGTGAAGTTGTACCACTGCATGCATGCTGTGGGTATTACTGACAATGCAGGGGGACCACCTGTGTGTGCCTCACTGGGTGAGCGTGTGTTTGTATGTTTGTGTGTATATATGTGTGTGTGTGTGTGTGTGTGTGTGTGTGTGTGTGTGTGTGTGTATTCACTGTGAAGTCGTACCACTGTGTGCATATCGTGGGTATTATTGACGATGTGGGGAGACCACCTGTCTGTGTGTCATGCACTCCCGGCCCTCGCTGGGTGAGCGGGACCAACGATGCTCTCTGTCCCGGGGTGGACGGCGGCCATATTCGGACCGGTCAGCTCCATAGTGCTCCTTGTCTATGGAGCCATGGTGGTGGTGGTGATGGTGGTGGTGTCTCCTGTCCTTGGGTCGCCCTCGCTCACGGTCCCGATCCCGGTCCCGCTCCTTTTCCTTGGGCGGTAAATCTCCAGACTGTGTGGTCGTGCTGAGGTCTGTGCCGAGCCCTGCCATGTCACACACAGCAAGAAATATACCAGCTCTGGGGAGCAAAGCGAGTACTGAACAGTTTCCATATGGACACAGGGTGCAGTTAAACTTCCATATGGACACAGGATGCAGTTAAACTTCCATATGGACACAGGGTGCAGTTAAACGTCCATATGAACACAGGGTGCAGTTAAACTTCCATATGGACACAGGGTGCAGTTAAGCGTCCATATGAACACAAGGTGCAGCTAAACTTCCATATGGACACAGGGTGCAGTTAAACTACCATATGGACACAGGGTGCAATTAAACTTCCATATGGACACAGGGTGCAGTTAAACATCCATATGAACACAAGGTGCAGCTAAACTTCCATATGGACACAGGGTGCAGTTAAACTTCCATATGGACACAGGGTGCAGTTAAACTTCCATATGGACACAAGGTGTTGCTAAACAGGTGAAATACAACTTTTCACATTGAAGTGAGATATGTCATAAGGTTTTCACACATTCATTTGATTGTAAATATTGCACTAACCACTGGTATTACTATCAGAATAACATCACATAGAATTGTATCAATAATACCAGTTAATACTAGCAGATTATTAACTATTATCTGCTCTTTTCACAAAACATATTGATTAAATAGGTTAGACTATCCTAAACTCAACAAATGTATGACCTTTCAGACCAATTATGTTTTAAAAGAATAGATGAAAGTATCTGTTATGTTCAATGTACGACTGTCAATTTGAATATAACTTGTTAAATGTTAAACAGGACCACGTGTAATTTGATAACACTTGTCATGCTGTTAACCTGGTTGTGACCTTTTGTGATATTTTAAAAACATCTGCCATTTAATGATTCCGAACCATAAATCACTTTGGACAAAAGCAACTGCTGAATAAATACTTATCATATACTATTTAAGTGATGCTGTTTAGGTGGTCTGACCCAGTCGTCTGGCCATAATCATCTGGCCCTTGTAAAAGACACTCAGGTCCACGTCTCATACAATTATCCACAGCAGCTATGAGAAACTACTGTTAACTTGCCATCTATCACACACCTTCCCATGCATTGCTGTTACAATACAATCAATGCAATTTGCTTCACCAGTGAGTGGTCATCATGTTTCAGCTCATCAATGTATATATTTATATGAGGAGTCCATAGGAAAAACACAAATAGTCCCAGAGGAGGGCATATAACTTTAAAACACTGATATATTTATAATTTTTTATGTAGGCATCTCGTTTTCAACCACAGAACTCACAGATAGTTTGCTAACATTCAAACCTTAGTTCTATGCATTGTACAGAAAGCTGAGTCTCTGAATCTTAAGATTTACTTTCGTAAAGTTGTGAGCAGTCCTGTTGTCCCCATTCTTATATATGTTTGGGCATTATTTATAAAAATTATGCAAATGGGTAAAGTATGAAATTATGAAACTAAAAACTAAAAGTTCACTAAAAGTTCACAAAAAGTTTTGTGTTGTAAATAAATACAAACCTTTATTTAGTACATATTTTTTTCCATTGAAGCCACATTTGAATGTAATGTAACGATTAGACTACATTTTAGTCCCATTATGCAACTGGCTAAATTATTCATGACCAAGGTGTCAACATGTGGCTTGCATCATTAGCACCTGTTCAGCAGTGGTTACAGTGGCATCCCAGAAGCAAAACTAGGCCAGCTGGTGTTAAACAGAGAGCCTGACCTGTGTCGGCATCGGTGTAGCGGCTGAGAGAACGCTCTGACGTGCGGTGGCTACGCTCCCTCCGCCGGTGCCCGTGACGCGGTACTTCTTCAGGTATCGCCCTCTCCAGTGCGTACTCATCCACACGTGTGCCCTTACCGAGGCGCCCATGGCCCAGAGAAGAGGCTGAGCGCTTCATGGGACTGCTGTCTGTGATAGTCTGTTAGGAGAGAGGAGGAGTATCCTCAGTCTGCTTCATCAAGAGGATGAGGAGATCGAGAGAGCAGGTAGCACTGTAAACTCTATGGACAATTGTCTTATTGCTTATCTCAGTGAGTGTGCTTTCTGAGTGAATGTATGTGAGTGAGTGTGCTTTCTAAGTGAATGTATCCGAGTGAGTGTGCTTTCTGAGTGAATGTATGTGAGTGAGTGTGCTTTCAGAGTGAATGTATGTGAGTGAGTGTGCTTT
>JABJVR010000038.1:3951689-3966028 GCA_025773905.1 Chitala chitala | reverse complement strand
CTCTCAGAGTGGTGCCCTGGGCCCTGATGTGGCCCAGTCTGGCCTTATGTGTCTTGAGCAGACCCTGGCCAGCACCAACTGTCCAAAAGAAATCCAGACCTCCACTGATGGCCTAATGGAGGCCCAGGATGGTCCAGTTGGGTTAAGTCAAGGGACAGTTGGTCTCAGGAGGTCCTCCGTAGTGGGGAGGTTACCACTGAGCCTAGGAGAGGCTGTCTCCCTGTGTGGGCGCGTCTGTGTGTTCCTCGGGTTCCCCTGCACTTCCTGCCTCTGGTCCCCTGCCTAACTCCCTCTGTTCTTTGCCCCTAGCAACTCCAATGGTTCCACCACCATCCTCCTGCACCCCTTGGCATCCCTTGCTTTCCCTTCAGTCATCCATGTGCTTGCCTCTGTCCCCCTTGTGTTCTCTGTCGCCCTCAGTTTGCCCTCTGTCTCCCTTGGGACCCCCTCTGTTGGCTCCAGGTCTTGGTCGGTCAGCTTCGATAGTTGCTCAGCCAGTGGCATTGGTGTTGTCACAGGTCCAGCCCTCCCAGCTGCCTGGCCTGGCTGCGGCTTGCTGTGTTCCTGTCATGCCTGTTGGTTCCCGTCGGTCCGTTCCCATCTCCTACCCTGTCGCCTGTTTTTGTCCCTGATTTGTCTTCTCCTTTAGGTCCTGGTCCCCTCTCTCCGCCTGGCTTCCCCTGTGTTCCTGGTCCAGTCCTGCCTCATGGTCTCCCCTGGTCGTCATTGTCGTCTGGCCTTCCTTTCCCGGCTCCACCTTCACCTCTCCTCGTCATCGCCCATGCCCTCGGTCAGCTTCATGTTTTGTCATCTCTGTTTGCTGCTTGTTTGTCTCATGGTTCTCTGTCCCTTGGTTTACCTCTCTCCCCAGCTTAACTTTCCTTTTTGCTGTCTTTCTGATCCCCTTCTCCCTGGGCTTGTCTCCTGTATGGCCTCAGGAGCGGCCTGGGTGAGGGGGGAGTACTGTCACATCCCTGCCTGTCATGTTCCCTCTGTCCACGAGATGTCACCCTTCCTCCTGTCCTTTCTGACCTGTTCCTTTGTTATTAGTTGCCAGCCTTGTGTTGTTCAATCTATTGGTGTGACTTTATGTACCTCACTGGTTTGTTTGTCCTTTGGCGGTTGTTGTAGGTGTGCTATTGTAAAGTAGTTGTTGCTTTCTTGCTGTAATAGCCTAGTGTTGTTCCCCTGTTCTTTCTAGTTTGGGTCTGGTTCTTCGTGTCCCCTGTAGTCAAGCCTTTGTGACCTGTTTAGCCCTTTGTTTATACACTGTTCTAGCCTGTATTAAAGCCTCCCTTTTTGCACATTCGGCCTCGCCTCTTGCCTGTTTGGCTCAAATGTTACAGCGTTCATGTTGCCATATTTTCACAAGATTCCCTGTGCCTTTACAGCTCACACACCCACAAAACATCAGCGAGCCCCCACCATGCTTCACAGTGGGGATGATATTCTTGTCACTATATGCCTTGTTGACCCCTCTGCAGACACAGTGCTTATGGTTGTGACCATAAAGCTCTATTTGGGTCTTGTCACTCCAGATTACCAGTTGTGGCTGCTTTCTTTCTTGGTCTACCTGGCTTGGTCTCAAGATTTCCCTGAATTTTCCACTTCTTAATTAGTGATTGAACAGCACTGACTGGCATATTCAAGGCTTTGGGTATCTTTTTATATCCTTTTCTGTCTTTATAAAGTTCCATTACCTTGTTACTCAGGTCTATTGACAGGTATTTTCTTCTCCCCAGTATCTAGCGTGTTCTGTACATCCAAGTGAGCGCTAACAAACTCATTGACTATTTATAAACAGACACTAATTGCAATTTAAAAAGTCACAGATGTGGGAAATTAACTTTTAATTGCCACTTTAACCTGTGTGTGTCAACTTGTGTGTTTGTACCAAGACCAAACATTCCAGGGTATGTAAACTTTTGATCAGGGCCGTCTGGTGATTTCTGTTATCATTACGATTTAAAGAGCAGCCAAACAAGTATGTAAAAAAAGAATAAATAAAAAATTAAAGAAATAAAAGTTTTTTGGCATGATCAGTAATACTTTCAATATCAATGCCAAAATTTCACAATTTCTGCCAGGGAAAGCCAACATTTGAGCACAGCTGTTTAATACAGTACAGTGAGCTCATGAGAGCTGGAAAATGTATACAGACTAAGTGGATTGAGCTGTGTGATTAAGAGGTTAAGACAGAAACCATAAATGAAGAAACAGGGAAAACATGCATGCACTGCTCGCTTGTATTTGAGTCATAGCTGTTCCTGTGACAAATGGTTTGGCAGCCACTGCTCACTGAAATATTCAGTTTGTTATTAGCATTTGAAAGATATGATAGGCAAGCTGCCTTCCTGGTCTCCAGGTGTGTCTTCGGTTCTGTTTAAAGATCAGGATCTGGTCAGCTGACGACGAAAAGAAACAATCACACCGTTTTACTGCAGAAAGCTGGTCGTACTAATCACAATCCAGCTGGTGCACCTGTGTCATCTCACACAGCTTCAATATTTTTAGACATTGTGTAATAAAATATCCAGACACATAATGTTTATGCACAGTCCTAGTATCACTCCCCCATCTAAGCACCTTTCTTACAGCCTTCCTGTGTTCCTGTGATGAAAGCAAAGAGAGAAAGTCTTGCATAATAGACGCTGGATGATAGCAGTGGGACACTGGGCTCTGGTGCAGCTGAACCATATGCTTATTAGATGCTAAAAGCCAAGGAGGTAGACAAAGCAAAGAGGATAAAGACAGAGACAGAGGAGGAGTACAGCTCTGTCTGGCATGTGAAGCTTTTGGGTCAGCTTCTGAGCTAGACTTACATAGCCAGAGAGCTGATATGAACCCACCCCAGGTTTCACGGCAGAGCACCCTTGTTGACTCCAGATAGGGAGAGTAGAAGGAAGAAAAAACACTTAGTACCTCAAAGCAGATTTCTAACTCTGATTTTACTTTACATCTGGCACCTTGAGAAATAAAACATTTTACAAATAGTTGTCCTACACATTTACATGTTTATCAGTAGGCAGTCATTATTTCAAGTACAAGATGCTTGGTTTTATTTTTGTTCTGTAACATCAGAAAACAGAAGAAGGATGTTTCAATGCTACAGGAGGGCTACAGTTCAGGGGAGGTATTGTTAGTTGTGATTCACAGTAATGGCAGGAGAGAAAGAAGCAGGAATAAATGGGAATTCTACAGAAACAGCAGAATGGAAGCGCAGCAGATTCATAGATGCTAAAATAGAATGTGTCCTAATGCCACTGCAAAAGTGGAGTGCAGGGAGCTATGCTAGCTCCTTTGCCCATAGAGGGCTAACATTAGCAGCCACAGTAACTGTTCATGTATGCAAAATATTTAGCTGCTTTGGTGACCTTCAAAAGCATCTGTGCTGCTCTTGAAGAGACCGGACACCATCAAAATCACTCAATAACTATATTTACTCAGCCAGATTAAGTTGTCAATGAAAAAAAAAAAAACTAATTCTACCAAACTAACTCAGCTCTTCTGTACCTTCAAAAATATATCTAAATCCCTGAAACAAAGAACTCTCCTGTTACCCTTCCTGGGACGTAAACAGAACCTCAAGCCAAATCCAAAAGTTCCACTGATCTCAAGCTAAAATGTATTTTGGGAAGACAGATGAAGCCCACACAAGATAAATTACATAAATAATGACATTTTCTGTAATATAATCTGTAAATGATGATTAAAGATTTCTTTTACATCCTTTAACATTATAACACATCTTTGGATTGTTATACTAAAATCTCGCCACACAACAAACACACAGTCTACAGTGTCTTACATGATACAAAGTCTTGAGTGTTTGCTTAAACAACCCTAGTAAACAGAACATCATAACTCACCAAAGAACATTAAATACATCCACCCACCAACAGAGGGTGCTATTTTCAGCCATACAGTACTCAGTATTCTCCTACCAAGTCTGTTTCACCCTTATAGGCTCCCTAACAATAGAAGCTCAGGTTCATCTGCCCCCCCCCCCTCAGAATCAGTGCAGTCCATGTGCTAACAGGTTATAACATGCAGCAGCTACAGAGTAAATGGGGCAGTCGAAGCAGCAGCAGCAGCGGTGGAGGAGGGCAGCAGAGGGGGACCAGCAGGAGCAGAGGGTGGTGTCGGTGATGGTGATTGGGGGGGGGCGCTGAATGTCACAGCTCAGGCAGCTGGGAGCTTTGGGAGCGTGGCATGAGACGAGTGTCCCTAGGCCAGTACCTGCTCCTCGTGGAGGGCCTGCGTCCGCTTGGCCTTGCTCTGGCGGTAGTACTCCATGATCATCATGGCCGCATAGATCTTGCCCACGGTGAGGTCTGTAGCTGTTGAGAAAAGGACAAGTTAACCTGCACGATTAAACAGGGTGAGACGTAGCTGAAGTTAAGGCAATAGGAGTGGAGATGGACAGGCAGAGACGTGGAGGAATGTACACAACACTGAGCCAACAGGCTGTTTGTAAACACCCTACTTTCAAATCACACCTTATCTTTTCTGTTTCTTTATCTTAGTTACTGAAATGCTTCAAAACCACTTCTGTAAGATTATCACACATCCCTGAATAAAAATAGCCAGTAAACATACAACTGATTGTCTTTAGCATAAGATGTACAAATGCTCACAAAAGAACAGGTAAGTTTAATGAATTGGTTAAAAATGAGCATTAAAATTAAGATGTTAGCCTACAGAAAGCTTGTTAAATTCCCATAATGTTTTGCATTCATAAATCATTGATCAACATGTTGAAATTATTCCTGAGTAGTTTTTTTCAATTAAAGGTCAGGACAGTGCTATATAATACCCTCTTTACTGTCCTGAATTACATTATGATGTAGAAATGTAAAAAGTCCAGTTTAGTCCAGTTAGTGCTTTACAAATATGGAATATGAACTGATTCATGGCATATGCAACAGTTGTATAAATATATGTGAAAATCTTCTAAGAAGAGCTGAATGTTTGACTTGCACAGATATCCAGATTTGAAACCAAGACTTCTTTCTGTCCAAGTATTTCTACAGAAAAGCACCGTTAGTGAAGACATGGTGTGTGTGCAGACATATGGGTACACGAAAGTGTATTTCTATTTGTAGTGATCACTGTTACGTTTGTTTGATGTCTTGACAAAAAATATATGAATTCTCTTCCAAATAATGTTAAACTGCTATCTTGAGTGCTTTGTGTTATACGTGGAAAAATTTCAATGTATACTCAGTTTCCTGATTGGACCCCCAGAAGTTTTTTCTCTCCACATTGCAGTTTTCAGTTCCTCTCCTTACCTGTGTATTATCATGTACGTCCTGTAAAGTGCCTTGAGGCAACTCTGCTTATAACTTTTCATGTAAAGAAAGCATATTTGTAGCTTAAGATGGTTTGGGAGTGTGATCTTTCAGATATTGCAGTAGTTTAGATGCCTTTTTGGTCAGTTTGACAGCTGTTGTGACCAGCATGAGGGAAGTTTTGTGACAGGGTGAAAATATGGCAGTGTTTGTAAATGGGATTAGGAATGTGTGCCTTTTCATAGAGCGCTGAGCTATGAGTGACACTGACCAAGATTAAAGGTGTCTTCTTGTGAGAAAGTAGGTGGAGAGGCAAGCCTTTCCATTACTTACCCTTGTGTGGTGTGACCAGAAGGTCCAAGGACTTCTGGGAAAGATTGGGCCAGATTGCCATCATCTCCTTCCGAAGCTCAGCATCCATCTGGTGTTTGTCGGCACCACCTGTGTCACACACGCACACACATACACACAAACACATGCGCGTGTGCCACACACCGTATACACCGACGTAAATGCCGAGGTCCCAAGCAGACACGCAAATATCCCAGCAGACACAAAGAGTCAGTCGTGCACGCGTACACAAACACCACGCATACACACAGAAAGAGGACTTTCATTAGAAGATACCAGCACATTTTGGCTCACCCAAGCACAGCTGAAGAGAATGGGGTGGATCACCAATGATGGGACACAACACAGAGACTCGACAATCAGGATCCACTGCACAGAACAGTGTCTGTGTCACGCCTCTCCTCCCTGTGCTATGTGGATAGAATTAAGGCAAAAACAGAGGCTACACTCAAGACAAGGGGGCACACAAGGAAGGTGACACCCCACTGAGGTGACCTGCCTGCCACAGGATTGCAGCCATGCCCACAGATAGTGACACCACGTGTGGCTTGCACTCCCTGCTGTGGGGTTGGCAGTTTGCATCCTCTTGCCTCTTTGACACCAGTGATGCAAGTGTGGCCATCAGCTGACAGTAAGTGATGACCAGTTGGCCAGTTTACACTAGACACAACACTTGTGAGTCATGCTCAAAAGTCTCTCCTCTACATCGCTCATGATAAGACTTACGGCTTGTGGCAATGATGAGTAAAGTTTGCTTCAGTCCTCTTCGTATTTTATAGGCTCTTGAGAATTAATGTGTCTTAATATGTGTCTTTAATAAAGTGCCTTTTTACTTGCAATACACTGAGTGAAATGAAGAGAAAAACCAAGAAATGGAGACATCAGTTGAGAGGCTTTTTTCCTGCCTTATGGGAATATCAAGGGGAGCCCAGGCTGCTTGTAGCCAGTCTCCATGGTAACCACTTTGTATGGGAAGCACAGGAACCAACAGCAACAGGGCCATGTTGTCTTGGCTGCATCAAGAGGCATTGTGTCCTCAGCAGCTGCCCTCTGCCAGCACAGGGTCACTACCTCGGCTGGGGGGCTGGGCGCTGAAAAAACTGACAGTGTTCTCTAAGTGACAAGGAAAAAGGGTGAAGCACGACAACGACACTCTGAGACAGCACATGTCCAGCAGGCCATGAAAGGAGAAGAGGAAGAACAACAGAGTTAGAGGTAATAAAAAAGATGTGCAAACCTTCCGTACCCTTGGCAATCTTGATGTCCAGTGCAGTGCGGATTAAGGCCATTAGGGTGGAGTTGAAATGAACGGTGTTGTCATCGGCAACAGGTAAATCCATCCGCAGGAGCCTCTGTGGGAAGTCGATCAAGAAGGGTCGGGGGAGGCACTCTTAAAGAATAGTGGGACACTCTTTCTGAACCTCCAGCAAGACGAGCAGGGAGAACGAGGAAGGGGACTGGGGAGAGAAGGAGCTCTGCAGGCATCATGGATGCTCATGTATGTTGTCAGCATGCAGTCCTGCCTCACATGTAGGCCAGGCACAGGCAGATCAGCATCTTCTTGTCCTACTCTCCCTGTACCTCTGTTATCAGCTAGGGTGCCTCTACAGGTGAAAAACAGACTAAAAATCATTCCTGTTTCTGTTTCAGTAATTGATATCAAGCATCAGACTTTTACTGTAATACACCACATGTCATGGGGGTGTCACTGATAATAATTAATATACAGTGATATTACAGTTATCACTGTAGGCCTGTCTCCACTCTCAGCTACAGCTTGAGGGTAGATTGTGGGCCACATTATTCCCGCTGCTGGAGGTTCACATTCTCATTTCACACTCCTATCAAGAAAATAAATTAATAAATAAAAATGGTGACCCCCAGTCACCATTCTTATTTACAATTTATCATCATTTGAGCATTTGAAAATTGCACACATTGTTCACAAACTTGTGGCATAACATTGGCTTGTCAGGCTGAGCAGTCCTTGCATGGACACAGGCTTCCATTCCTGTTGTCGCAGCAACGACCACCCCCCCACCCCCCCACTCCTTGGCCATGCAGCAGATCATGCCGTACCACATGCAGCATGCAGAACACAGGCGCATTCGAACACACACTCTGAACAGGACAAGCAGCAGAACAGCCAGAACACATAAAGCATCGTCAGTGTGTGTTGATCTTTTTTTTCCTTTCCATGATGGATAACACATTGTCAAGTGAGAGTCATTCACTGCAGGACTGTAGAACAGAAATGCTATCCAGAATCTCTGATCTCTCAATGCAAAAATGAGTGAAGCCTACTAGCACTGGAATACAGCATCATTCCCCAGTTTTATGTAAATGGACACAGGTAGTATACAGTATAATGCTACAGTAAGCTGAAAAGCTAAAACAGTGTCCCAAAAACACACAGTGTCCCAAAAACAGGGAAGCAAACTGCCTTACTACCAAAAAAGGGGTAGGAAGGAGAACAGGAATAACATTGAGCTAACGGTGTTTTAAAGCAAAACGAACAAGTGAGAGGATGCATGGAAGAGGAGAAAGTGGTAGGTAGAAAGAGAACTGTATTCAGTGAAAAAACTCAGGGAGAAAAAAGACAAGAGAGTTTAAATCAAGAATAAGATGCAGCATTTGCTGGTCCTGTCTAACAAACAGCAGTCCTTCCTGAAGACACTACTGATTCAGCAGAAGACACAAGTCTGGGAGGTCTGGGAAGGAGCGAGGAAACGAGGCTGCAGGTTAATGTTGCCAGTCCTGCTGAGGGTTACGAGTGTGAGTCACAGCTGAGGCAGCTCTTATGATTAATTGGGTGTGGAAAAAGGGGGTGGGGCTATTCTAAATTCACCTGCACACAATCACCATACAGGTAACTCTCATCCAATGCAGGCACATGACCTTTCACTGAGAGGCCTGGACAGCACTGTGTTTTTGGCAACGCAATCAACATCAGACCCAAAACAGCAAGTCACAGAAACTCTGGGTGGTGAATAAAGTTTAGGCAGAGATTTAGAGCCAGATTACATTGGGCACATGCAGGTGGGTGGACGTCTGGATGCACTTCAGGAGGGAGGCTGGCAGGACTGAAAATTACAGGAGGATCGAAATGAACACAGGAATAAAAGGGAGATGACAGAGTGAGTATAAAGGGAAAAACAAAAAAAGAAAAGAAGAATATATGTAGATGTGGAGGTCAGCTGAGATTATGTAGTGGCCACAGTAAAAGGGACCTAAAATGACCTCTCCTGAACTTCCCTGAAGGAAGATCAGAGAAGCTCGAAGGCCTGGGGCACGTTTATGTGCACAGAGCAGGGACACCTGTGTGATACATGTGCAGAGATGGATGACTTGTCATGCCAATAAAGTGCAGCCTGGTGTCTCAGAGGGGGGTCAATTACTTGCAATAAACTGTACATATCCTTATAATGGGTCAAAGGCATCATCTTCCTGCCCACACATTACTACCCACTTCATGGCTGCTAGAAAAGACTTGGGCATCAGGATCTGCATAATTATTCCATGATATATCTAAGGCTTCTTGGTGCAGATAGCAAAGAAAACACACTTGCTAATTTTCAAGCATAATTTATGACACTTAATTTATGTCACTCTATTGGACAGGAGCTATACGAGCCCTTCTCTCTCTCTGAAACCTTATTATTTTAAATTCTAGGGGTATAACACTGGTGATATGTCTGGTGTATGGTGTTTTCCAAACAGAACAAGGTCAGGTCCAGAAGGAGGTGTGTGGAGGGAATCTCTGAATTCATGTTGAAGTTGACGCTTTTTGGTCCAGGTCCTGTGAAGACCCTGGCTGTCGTGTGATATACCCCTCACTTCTGCCACTCTCATTTTCTTAGGACTGAGGCAAGCTGTCTAGCAGAAGCACAAGCTTGGCTGAAGAATGGGTGAGAATGAACAACTTCTTCCCAAGGGTTCAACCTGTGGTGTAGGTCTTTAACTGCTCTGTAAATGGAGCTACGGCCACAGAAATGGCACTGCTGAGAACCACATTCCTTTGATGACACGGGTATCAGTATCACACTTAAGAACAACATGCCATTCATTTAGCTTCTCCTGCTACTTTCCCCTTCAGGGCTAGGGGGAGGGATTGAACTGTACATTTGGGAGGGGGGGGAGTAGGTACCGTCTGGAGGCATTTGCAGAAAAACAGTTAGAATATGTGGAGTGTTAGAAGAGCAGACGGACAGGTGAGTTAAGACTGAGCATCTCCCGTCTAGTGAGAGGTGAGGCAGAGGGGGACTCAGCCAGGGCTAGAATGAAAAGGCAGGGCATGCAAGGGAAGGGGGGGTTGGGGGCAAGGGGCGAGCCTGAGAACAGTATATAGAAACATAGAACTGCATTGACAGAAGAAACAAGACAGATGAAAACATTAGCTAATTTCTTGCTGGACTTTCAGGTGATGACTGCAGCTCTCATTCTGGTTACACTGCTATTATACTGAAAATATTTTTTTTGTCTGTAAACTGTTCCAACACAAAGTGAACGGTCCTCCAACCTTCTAAGTGTTTCACCTTACAAAGAATGGCTAGCTTACATGTCTGTTTGTGCACAATGAAAGAGAGACAGAGACCTGGTGTGTTTGTGTGTGTGTGTGTGTGTGTGTGTGTGTGTGTCTGTGTGTGTAACCTTGCCACTGGCCATTCGCAGGAAGGAGAGACTCAGAGAACGGAAGACACAGCACCCC
Organism: Chitala chitala; assembly: GCA_025773905.1. Classification (NCBI taxonomy): domain Eukaryota; kingdom Metazoa; phylum Chordata; class Actinopteri; order Osteoglossiformes; family Notopteridae; genus Chitala; species Chitala chitala. Next base: position 3,955,678 of record JABJVR010000038.1, on the reverse strand, counting down.
TCTCATGTCCTGCTGCACGCTAGCATCAGTGTGCGGCTTCACCACAATGTCACCTGAGGAACAGTTTTGTGATGGAGTGATTCTCCTTCTTCCTCAGTTTCCTGGGATAGATTTTACAAACATGTCAAGAACAGAAACTGGCCTTGTTTTCCACCTGTAAACACCTCACTTGCTGGAGTTACAGTGACTTTACTAGCAGAGAAACAATAAGACACAGTTTTACGCCCCTGTATCTGTTTTCTTACAACAGAAAGGTGAGCTCTATATGTTCAGAGAAGGTTTATGTGTCAGTGATGAAATACATACTGCCACGAACCAGTCTTTAATTGAAAGCCTCCATAGAGCACTATTTGTGATCTGTGTTTGTTACAACAACATGTTCGTTTTTTATGTGTATGTGTGTAAATGGGAGTGTGTGTGTGTGTCACAGCTTGGGCTTGCAGTGCAAAAGGACAGAGAGGTTCACTCCGTTCCCCCCCTCCTGCGGATAGGCTTGTTGCTGGCTAGACCTACAAACCCCATCACCCTTCCGACAACACTCCCACCCCCAACCACTGAAAGCGGCTCCAATTAAACCAAATAAAAAACACCAACAGTACAGACAACAGCACCGCTCCCCTCAGGCTCCCTCTACCTTGTAGGCAACCCGTGCTGGGCATTTCTTCCCCAGGCCTAACGGCGGAGACATGTGCCTGAGCATCTCATACATATCAGTGTAACTGATCCTGCCACTGCAGGGCCAAAAACAATGGGGGAGAACAGAGGAACAGAAAACGAAAAAAACAAGAAGCATATGGGGCATAAAAGGAACCAAACAACAGCAAGAACAAAAACAAATGAACGAACAACAACAACAACAACAGCAAGAACAAAAACAAGAACAACCATAATAATAATAATAATAATAATAATAAAGAAAAGAGGAAAAGGGGACAAACAAAAACACAAGGTTATTTCTCTGGCTGGTTAGGGAGAGGTTGAAAAATCCTGCCTGACATATATATTTTTTTATCTAAAAGGGCAAGGGGAAAGGGGCAGATTTTGTTTAGTACTGTAATACAATTCTATGCAAAGTGGACAGGTTGCATAGAACAGCAGGGGGGCTTCAAACAGGCACAAGTCCCACTGCTGAAGTGTGTAATGGCAGTCATGTCAATGCAGGTTCTATCCCCCCAGAACAATGCACGCTGCAATACCCATTGTGCCTAGCCATGGCTAAATAGCAAGCAAAAATAAATAAATAAATAAAACAAGATGGTGGACGTTTTTTCTCAATTCTTGTAGTGATTTTTTTTCCAGTAGTGCACTTCATGCGTCTTTTAATGTCTGCATTGTCCTGCACATTCTTGTTTCAAATCAGAATGCAATAGAAATGGTAAAAAATAAGAGAATAAGCGACATTCATTCCAGTTTTGATGCTAGCAGGTGTTTTAGGGTTTTAGTGGAGCTCAAACCTTGCAGGCCACCCTATGAGGGCATTTCTTGCCTAAGCCCAGAGGGGGGTCGATTACTCGCAATAAACTGTACATATCCTTATAATGAATGCGCCCGCTGAAAAAAGAATACAGGGAGTTAGAGCAGACAACACAGAACAGACACTGGAATAAGGACAGAGAGAAAGCAGTCACACGGGTGAGTCACAGAGGCTGAGTCACAGAGTCACAGGTGAGTCACAGAGGCTACACTGCTCATTAGAACCTGGTGTTGTTCCACTGCTCTGCCAGTGTAGAGACAGCCAATGCCTTACCAAACCCACTAGTGGTTGATTACTCTGAAACACCAACTTTGGAGAACCTTTCCTCCCATCAATTTATTTATGGTTTGGCCATTTTTTAGTATTCTTTAACACATTACATTTATGAGAATTTTCATAATTGTATCATTAATTAAGAATTTTGTTATATTGAAAACATCTCATGTTCATAAATGTCCTGTCCGTGAAAATTTTATCCAAAATGGCGGCCTACACTTCAGTGCTTTAAATATGCAGTATGTATTGTATTTCAGTAGTCTTCAGGTCCTAGACCACCCAGAAAACAATACAGAATATATTACATGAGAATATACACAAAACTGACAAAATAAAATGTTACAAGAACTTCTCATATTTTAAAAGAAATGAAAATGTGTACTAAATAATGTATTATACAACATCTTTCCATTTTCCTGTAATTACTTGCAATTAGTATATGGAAACCTTGAAATAAAAAAATCATGTATACCAAAAGTTTGATTATATTCTAAAATGTTCACTCCAATAGAAAGAGCTGTTATACTCTTCAAATTTCTGTCAACAACATTTTTTGTCCTTAGAATACATAGCACCCTAATTCTAATTTTTAACATACAGTACCAGTCAAAGGCTTGAGTTCACTTTCTGGAGCCTAGATGTATTTAATTATTCATAATATTTCTACATTTTTCACTTACTTTTAAGTATGCATATGATGTAATTCTAATACATTTTTGCTGTTTTGATAAATATAATTCTTCAGCTTGGCTAAAGACTTTTGCATAGTAGTCTATATACAAAGGACTCCTAGTTTGCAAGATTCTTGACTAGCAAAGAAGTTGACTTGCAATCAGCCAGATGACTTTATTTCATAAGTGTAAAACTAAGATACTGTAAGTGCCATATCAGTGCCAGAAACAGTGAGTGGAAGTTCTGTTCATCTATGCTAAATGCTTCAGTTGTTGCAGTCTTCTCTCCCTTTGAGCCTTCATCAGCCTTTATTTATGTAGTGCTTTGTTTACTCATTGCTGAATGGTGCGACCTGCCATTGGCTCACATGCCCTCATGACGGTTTTCCTCTGCTCAGTGATTGGACACATCACTCATAGTTAAATGGTACTGGGACTTTGCCATTGGCTAGATGTTTTCAATATCAGTACCTGCATATTATTCATTGTGCTCTTCATGCTGGCTTTCCAGCTCATATTTCTGGTTGGTAGAATGAAATTTTAGATTTATAATATTGTAAAAAATATTGTAATTATAAAAAAAAACCGCAGTGTCCATAATATAAATTTTAGAGGCTTTATGGTCACATATGAGAGTAAACTGCTTATTAAACTGTGTTATTACTTGTGGTACAATAGGTTTTTGTACTTATTTTCAGTGATTTTCAGACCTTCAAAATTAGTTTGAGAGTGGACCTCAGAGGTAGGTAAATGGTATTTAATTTACAAAAACATGTGTTTGTGACAGGGATCATGGTGGACTGAATTTAAGTTGATAACTGTACATATCTAATTTCCTGATATGGCGATGCCCCTATTCGTTTTCTTGTTAAAAAGTCTTGAATTTTGATACAATTGTTTTAATTTATGACCAATTTCTTCAATATAATGTTTTTCAACCAAAGAATACAGAGGCATACCTCTCTATAATTTAAAGTCTGATTTTCTCTATAATGATTCAGAGTTTTTGACATTTGGTATCTGAATTAGAAAATTCATCTTAAAAAATTTTATCCTAAGTGCATCTGGAAAAAATGTGAAAAATCACAAAAGGTGATTAAAATATAATTTGTGTCCGCCTGATTTCTCTTAAATGCTTTGCATGTTATACTATCTTAAAGAAAGACAGGTAGTCCTACCCACCAAAACTTTCAAACAATCAACTCGTCTATTGTTCATATGAGAACATTAACTGTTCATTACAGCAAATTCCCTTGTTTGGCTAATATAAATTACCTATAATTAAAAATATTAACATAAACTGAATTTTTAATGTTTGTTGCTGTGCCCAGGATATAAAACGTATAATGGAATGTGCAGTACGGGAACATCACACAGAAATGTTGATGACCTCACTAAATGCTTGGTAATTACATAATTTGTATTTGAAACATTATATATAATAATATTTGACTGGTACTGCAGGTACAGACTATATAACATCATAGGTTATTCTGTGGAATACTCCATGCAGTGCCCCTCATCAGTACCCCTCTACTGTTACTTCTGTGGAATACTCCATGCAGTGC
>JABJVR010000038.1:3933852-3951589 GCA_025773905.1 Chitala chitala | reverse complement strand
CTACTGTTACTTCTGTGGAATACTCCATGCAGTGCCCCTCATCAGTACCCCTCTACTGTTACTTCTGTGGAATACTCCATGCAGTGCCCCTCATCAGTACCCCTCTACTGTTACTTCTGTGTTTCTCACTTCCAACCAATGTCCTGTGCAGAGCAGACTCTTGAACAGCACAAGGGTGACAGGAACTGGAATGCAGATACCAGTAAACTTATCTGTCTGGTTCAGGGGTTTGGGGGTATTGGGGACACAGTAAGTTTTTTTTTTTTACAGTATGCAGATTCCAGAGGGATTTTGGGAGGGGTGTTAACAATAGAGAAAAGGGATAGGGGAGTAGCAGAACCAAGAGTAAGGTACGCATGTCTCCCATCTCTAGTCCCCTCTAAGGCATTGTAACCTCCCTTCACCTTCAGAAGGACTTTATCTTAATTTAGGTGATGTGGTAACAGCATGATCCACAGGTGCTTCACCTTTTCTGTTGATATCCTTTTGACGTGAATACAATCGTTACAAAACATTTTTCAGTTTAGACATTCAAATCTGTGGTTAATAACAATATTCAGTCACGTACTGGTCAGAGTCAGTAGCAGCAAAAGTATGTTAATGTCCCTTAGTGTGTGTGGCAGTGCTTGTAGGTGCTGATGTCTATGATGAGCTCAGTGTGTGTGGCAGTGCTTGTAGGTGCTGATGTCTATGAAGAGAAGTCAGCTGTCTAGAAGAGAGTTGACAGAGGTAGAGGGAAATTGTGTCAGACTACAGACCTTTGTGTGAACATGTGTACAAGAAAGTGAGTCAGATGTGTCAACACTCACCAAGCAGCTGGGTCATACTCTGCCCAAATGCGGACATACTCGTCCAGATGATGTGGACCTAGGATGGAGGAGTCCCGGGTGAGGTACTCAAAGTTGTCCATGATGACAGCCACGAACAAGTTCAGCATCTACACACAGAGGAAAAGAGCAAAGAACAAGACTTACTTGTATACACTAAGAACAACTGTAAACAGATGGAGCTCAAAGAAACCTGGAGAAAAATCAGGTGACAAGGCTCTTTCTCAAAACACAAGTACCCAGAGGTTGGGTGGAGAAATGAAAAGAAGAGGCTGGCTCACCAGGAAGGAGCACAGGAAGATGAAAGACACAAAGTAGAGGTAGGCAAATTCACTGCCACATTCAGGATCCTTGTTGCCAGAGCGGGGATCACAGTCCTTTCCCCCCAGGCAGGACAGCATAATTTCATGCCACGCCTCGCCTGTGGCACTCCTGTCACATGACCACAAGGGAACGTGTGTCTGCTGAAGTTTTCTGCTTTTAGCACACATGCCAAATAATATTATGAAAAATGTAATAATTCATTATTTTGTTTTGCACACTTCTCCGTCTCCATCTCTCTCTACACACACACACACACACACACACACACACACACACACACACACACACACACACACACACACACACAAAAGACACATTAGACGTACCTGAAGAGTAACATGAGAGCCTGGAAGAAGGTCCTGAAGTTGTTGTGCTGGTCAATGGCACTCTCTCCATCTTCATCAATGTCTATGTTCCCAAAAAGCTAACAGAACAACACAAAACGCATTTAACACTTTTGAGTTTCTCAGATTAGCAAGGAGTGTGTTCTAAGCAGTAACAGACACTAGTCAAAGGTTATGACAGATCTGTAAATGAAATGGAAATTCAGCACATTCAAGCCCACATATGTTTCATCCACTAATTAACACTACACTGCAATTAAAAAAGAACTTGTCCTTATGATTTATACACTCAGCATCCAATCAGTGACCAAAACATGAGATACAAAAAATACATTTCAGTTCTGGTTCCAGTTAATGTTCTTCTGTTTTTGGGCCTTTCTGAGTTGTCTTCTGAGCGCTAATTTCTGCTTGCATTTTCACCTTTACTGCTTTGGTTTTGATCTACATGTGTTTTGTTTTTATACCTTTTGTGTTTCTGGATTTGCTTTAACGTTTTTGCAAGTTCTGTTATGATTTCCAATGTGTTAACAGATCTTCATTGTGTTAATACGACTTGCACCTAAGGGCTCCTGTAATTGTCTTTGATATATATAGAACTGTGAGTTATGGTAACAGCCAGTTTAGGAAGAGCAGTGTGGTCAGCAGAAGGGGGAGGGGGGCTCTTCCTGCCCCTTACCTGCATCCCGATGATGGCATAGATGAAGAACAGCATGGCAATGAGCAGGCACACATACGGCAGCGCCTGCAGGCAGAGGGGCACAGCAGGAGGGGGGACGTTACACTTCTGCTCACACCATGCCAGGCTGACAGGAGACACCAAAGCTCCCCCTGGTGGCAGCACTCTTTCATGAGCTGAACATGCAGTGATGTGTTATGACTGGTGTGTCAGGATAACACTGCTTCCTGAAGCAGCTCTGCTGTCAACAGAGATTCAGCACATATATTTTTGTTTACTGTGTCTAGCCAAACACTGTCCTTCAGCTGCTCCCTGTGTCTCCACACAGTATCTACAGGACCAGTCAAAAATTTGACTAACATTTGTTTGAATCCAGAATTTTCATGTTTCTTTGCAGTACAATATACTGATCTATCTATACAATTTAGCAATTTCATTACAGTATACTAGATAGTATGTATACTTTAATAATTCATAAAATGCATGTGAATTTAGGTCATAAAATGACTATGGCCAAATAGTCTTTCTAATAGCCTTTTTTGGGTGTTTGGGACTTGCATTGACAGTACAGCACAACTTTATAACAATGTATCTTTAAAAATTTAAGATTGTAACTATGCCAGTTTTCAGGTTTACATATGCTTACAGACTGTATTAAGAGAAAAGAAGATTGGTATATTTTGCAACTCTTCAGTTAGGGCTTCCTTATTTATTAATTTAAGATTGCTTCATAATTTATATCAAGTCAGTAAGTGTATGACTTCTTCAGTTATATCGCTACACTGGTGTGGCAATTGGTCAGTCATACAATTTTTCTGTTCAGTAGGGTGACACTCATTCACTTAATAAATATGTTAATCCAAAGTATAATTTTTTTTTCTGTTAGTCAAATTGTAAGTGGCAGACCGACAACACTAAACAAAGAATTCCAGAAACAGCTGATAAGTTTTAACTTGTGTGCCAGGGTCTGCTGAGAGTACCTGTGCTGTACACCCTGCCTGCCTGTTAGCCATTTAGTAGCTGTCTCATAACCAGCTAGACTGTTGTGGTATGGCACTGCTCACGTTACCTTCATCACAGTACATAGCTCTGTCCTACTTTATTATTAATTATTGATTTAATCTATTACTGTGCATAATTTATAAAAACTTCATTATATGTATGTGGAAAAAACAGGTTTGGTATTACCTGTGGATTTTGCTAACTAAAGTAGCCCCCTCCAGTATCCATGGGGAATGCATTCCATGCCTTCCCTGTGGATATGGGGGGGGGGGGCTACTCTACTTTGTATCTTACAATTCAACTCTAATACTAAACTCGAATACTAAATTACATTTTAATTCTTTGTTTTCTTTACAAAACATGGCAGAAGACATGCACTGTTTTCTTTACCCAAACGTAATGTGTGCATGTAATGCATCAGTGTTTCCATGTGTCAGTGTTTCCATGTGTTAGCATTTGTATGTGTCAGTGAGCTTTGGGGAACTGGTAAGTCTGTAGTTCAGGGCTTGGTATTCACCTTGAAGGACTGCACAAAGGTCCAGAGCAGAATGCGGATAGTCTCACCCTGACGGAGCAGCTTTATGAGACGAGCTGCCCGGAACAGCCTGAGGAAACTCAGGTTTATGAAGTTGTTCTGCGGGAACAGGAGGTGAAAGTGAGATACACCCAGGAGAAAGAGAGAGAAAGTGAGAAGCAGGCAGTGGAGGGGGAAGGAGGAGTCAGCTGGTACATAATGGGGGCACCCATTTAAATGCTCAACACAAACTAAACCCAAACAACACGCAAACCCCTTACATGGAACAAAAATCATGTCAGAATAAAAGGATTAAAAAAAGACTTAAAAAACATCAAAATATATATTGATCCAACTGGATTAAATAAACAGGTTTAAATAGGTTAAAACAGTAATATCCAATTTCGTGGATAAAGAACTTTTTAAAGGCAACAAAATGCACTGACCTTTTGAGACAAACGTGATATGGATTCCACATGCACAGACACAGCACCCACAGCAAATGATCACAGACACAGCACCCACAACAAGTGATCACGGACACAGCACCCACAGCACGTGATCACAGACACAGCACCCATAGCACTCACAGCAAGTGATCAGAGGCACAGCACCCACAGCACGTGATCACAGACACAGCACTCACAGCAAGTGATCACAGGCACAGCACTCATAGCAAATGATCACAGACACAGCACCCATAGCAAGTGATCACAGGCACAGCACTCACAGCAAGTGATCACAGACACAGCACCCATAGCAAGTGATCACAGGCACAGCACCCATAGCAAGTGATCACAGGCACAGCACTCACAGCAAGTGATCTCAGACACGGCACCCACAGCATGTGATCACAGACATGGCACCCACAGCAAGTGATCACGGACACGGCACCCATAGCAAGTGATCACAGACACGGAACCCACAGCACGTGATCACAGACACAGCAATCACAGCAAGTGATCACAGACACAGCAACTGCAGCACGTGATCACAGACACAGCACCCACAGCACTCACAGCAAGTGATCACAGGCACAGCACTCACAGCAAATGATCACAGACACAGTACCCACAGCATGTGATCACAGACACAGCACTCACAGAAAGTGATCACAGACACAGCAATCACAGCAAGTGATCACAGACACAGCAACTGCAGCACATGATCACAGACACAGCACTCACAGCAAGTGATCACAGGCACAGCACTCACAGCAAGTGATCACAGACACAGCACCCACAGCATGTGATCACAGACACAGCACTCACAGAAAGTGATCACAGACACAGCACCCACAGCATGTGATCACAGACACAGCACTCACAGAAAGTGATCACAGGCACAGCACCCACAACATGTGATCACAGACACAGCATCCACAACATGTGATCACACACACAGCACCCATAAGAAGGTGGCATGCCTTACACTACTTGTCAGACAAGCAAGCAATTCAGTGGGAGCATGCACAGACACAGCCTTCCCATGAAGAGATCATCACAGGGCTTTGGCATGCATTGTCATGCGATGTTCCATCATGACCTAAACTGTGAGGCAGGGAGATTTACACAGATATTTGTGAGGCATTCTGCCAATGCTTCAGCAGGTTATTTTTTTAAGGCAAGTGATTTACACTGTAATGTAAATTTATGCTCCATTATCAGCACCTAATTTCTTCTAAAAAATTATCTTTATATAGACAATTCACATAATAACTATTAGATTAATTCAGATACAAAAATGGAAACTATAAATAGTAATTCATAGTGTATCTCTATGGCAATAGAAGATAAGGACATAAATAAATGAAGGAATGTTGTGAGAAACGAGGATCCGTCTACTTCAAACTGTTCATAACATTAGTAAGCTGATTATGAACAACCACACACAGAGTGTGTGTTTTCATTATGATGCTCATAAGCAGATCCTCATCATTGTGCATTTCCTGAAGGTTTTTGTCTTTCACCCAACCTTTACACAAACTCTAAGCAAAAGCTTTTCATTTCACTGCAGTCCAACTTTTGTGTATGTGCTCTGTATCTTGTTAACTTGTCTTCATTAGTGTCTATACTGTCAATAGTTTGCAAAAATCCATAAACAAATATACAATAATAAAAATACAGCCACCAAATATATGAGCATAGACAACGTTTTTGTGGCAACTCAGACTTTAAAGGAACTCACATCAGTTTAACTGGATGAATTGGATTATGTGGACATAGAAGTGAACATTTTTGGTATGGATAACAAAACATGAAATAAAGGTATTATGAAACATTAAGGCAACATTTTATTTTTGCAACAATACATTTAGTTGAACAATTAGCAGAAAACAAGTTGCATTTTCTCAAACAAAAAGAAAAACACACACACAAAGAGATCAGCTCTATTCCCTAAACGCCTAAATCATATTTAAAATTTTCATTTTATCTGTAAAATAAAGACTGGTAATAAATTATAAAAATAATACATATATATATTTAACTTTTATTTATTTACAAATTTAGTGAATGCCAAACAGATCCTGAATTGAATATTCATATACCGTATTTCTTCTAATTAATGCACCTGGGTGAGTTACACGTTACGTGCAGGGCGCGTCTATTTAAGGGATAAATGTGCAAATTATGAATTTTTTAAAACCTTTAAAAACAACAACTTGTTACTAAAAAGCCTCATATTCTTCTACATTCTTTAAAAAAATCGAAAAATTAAATTCCCGTTAACTACAACTTATAAAAACTAATAAAATTTAGTTATTATCAGAGTTCCGTTAGGTGAAAAACATATGATTCAGAAATATTTCCTCGTTTTATTTAATGGATGTGCAGATAAACTACTCAGCAGCCAGGAAACTGTATACTTTGAAACTTTATCGTTTGGCTGACCTAGAATACAACATAAAATAACGCAGATGTTTATAGTAAATTTGCATTTAAAATACAATTTTAACATGGCAAGTCATTAACTGTCATTGCTTGTATGAAAACGCCATAAACACAACAAATTCCGAATGAGTTGTGCATAATTCGGTAACAATAGCACAGATATTGAAGACCTTATTATTGTACTCGATTAACTTAATTGCTGGACGAAATTCAAGGTGCATGTTTTGTAAAAGTACTGAAAATACTTGTTGTGTTTTACAAGTGATGCTGGTGCAATGCACAGCAAATCAATTTGGGACTGAAGCGGATTTTGTCCACTTAATGTAGTATTTTTGTGTTAATTTAATTAAATGCATATAATTCACTACATTTACACATTCATGCTCTGCAAAACCACACTTCTACGCATTGACCACATTTCTATGTCACCGCTTTAAGCGTGTAGAAGGGGAGCACTTTACCGTGTCTCGTACTGTATTATGGGGTGGGGGCGTGTCTATTAGAGCGGGAGCGTTAACTAGGAGAAATATGGTAAATATTAAAAAAATAGTTTTATTGTTTATCAACAATGGAAGTAAAACAAACATCATAATGATCAACATAAAGGAGATGGTGCATCAGAATGTGAGTTGAAGTCAGAACAGGTGATATCCTGAGCGTGTGCTGAAAGGTTAGTGCTAGCAGCAGGACCACACTGTGTCTTCTGTGGAGAGCATCCAAGCCATAGAGATACAGAACGAATGACAGCTGTGTGTTTGGGCGCTTCATTTCATACATGATCGAGGATACATCAGCTCCACAGTTTTTGTCAATATTAGACTCTCAGCTCTGCTTGTACCACTCATTCTGAGTTACTATACGCCACATTGTGAGTCTGTTTAGCTGGAGCCTGTGCTGCTTACTATATGTATGCATGCACACCTGCTTTAAAATGTGTATGTGTGTGTATATATATAAGGATACGTGATTGGGCACAGGTTTAACCATGTTTTTTTAATGAGTTCTTATTAGTCCCACAATGGGGAAATTCTTTCTCTGCATTTAACCCATCGCCCTGGGGGGGAAGCAGTGGGCGGCCATTTTTTTTTGGCACCTAGGGAGCTACATCTGAGTGTCTTGCGCAGGGGATTAGAGCTGAGAATCTTCCGCATCACAGCCTGATGTCCTTCCCAATGAGCCACCAAGCTGCTATTTACAGGATGCAATTTTAGAAAAATTTCCCACAGTTATGAAATGGTTACAGGGACACGCACACAAACGTTTCTTACTTGTTAAATTAGGAAAATAGCATAGCCAAAAAGTGTTTTTAATTTGTTAAAATCAGTTTTAAAATTTTTATAGTTACATGTAATCAGTTCTTCATAAACAAATATGCTTGTTTCTGTTGTTGTATGAGTGAACATACCTGTATATTGTGTTATGCATTTCTGAGTGATTTCTGTCTGAATTTAGTGGTTGGGAAGCAGACAGCACAGCAGAGTTGTGATCTTAGACATGCACTGAGGTCAAAGGTCAACAGGCAGAAGTACATGCACCATGGCTATGACAGAAAATGGATGCAACAGAGCTACAAAAACTACAAACCAACCAGGTTCTACAAATAGATGCAAGTATTTTTCAGAGGGGACAATTGACAACCATTGTACAAAGCCAGTTTGCATGAAAACACAGACCAGTTGATGGATGAACACATGGGTTTCATAGTGCATTTTGATTGGATGAATTTATCAGAAGGCGTAGACGCCATCAGAGCACAGTTTAAAGAAAGCATGTAAAAAGATAAAACAAGAAATAAATAATCATTATAGATATATTTTAAAAAACAGATTAGTCAAGTAAACACACAAACACCTCACTATTATCTCTTTGGAGGAACAGGTGTAAATGTTACACACTTGTAGACACCAACAGCATTCTGAATGTAAAAATACTGCAACCCTTAACATTTGGACAAATACGACAAACATGACAGTAAACATACAACGCAGTCAGATAACAGCATTACAGTACAACACATTTTATTTCACATTAAAACATTTCTAATCTGAGAGTACACAATCATGCTGTCAGAGGTAGGCTTGCACATGTCACATGTTAAATAATTCTAAGCATAATCTTTTCAAGTATTAATAATTTTGCAGCCATTTGTGAAAAAGTGGCGTCTTGTTATACAGTTCCTCACCCACATTCACATTCTGACTACATAACGTTTGAGTTAATATGACGCAACAACAGGCTAAATTTTCAAATCTGGAAAACATGGGAGTGCAGTGACAAATTCAGAGAAATACATGTTGTTTATGCTTAAGTGCCCTTTATTTACTAAATGCTGTTTATACATTTCATATGAACAGCTGACATGACTGCATCAGCTGCAACCGTATAAAATTAGCGAAGTTGCATCTGACTCATTTAGCCACTAGATGTCCACTTTCAATAAACGGAGCACTGTCTTCACTAAAGCTCAGATCAAAGTATTTTATTTTATAGAATATGTTGTCTGTGGCTAAGTGTTTATTGTGACAGCATCCCGTTTTTAGCTAAAATTTATTTCTCATCTTTGCTGCTATGCACATCTGTACTATGTGTACTCTGAACTGTTGTCCTGGAAACCTTATTGCCCTTGAGATGGGCAACAAAGCAGGTACGTAAGTCTGTTTCCAAGACAACAATGTAAGGTGTGCACTGTAAATAGGTGGGTCCATTGATAGAATTTATAGTAGTACCAATTTTATAAATTAAAACAATGGCATATATGGCTGCGAGAATTACATTTTCACAAAATAACTGCAGAAAAATAAAGTTGCATTTTTCAGTGTTTTAGAGTGAAAAAAAAACATTTGTTGGGAGTAATTAACAAATTGAGGTTTTAGCAGCAGGGGCGTTATAAGGGAATTAAAAGGCTCAAAGCTGAGGCCATGCAACACACCAGCAATTACAGAAGATTAATGTGGGTGGCCCAGGGCTTGCTTTGGCAGGGCACTCAGCACACTGAGCTATGCTAAGCATCCTTTGATGAGCATGACGAGGGTTGAGAAAAAAACATTGATTTTATGATTAATTGCAAAACTGGTTTTGACAACTCATCATCGATTCACAAACTCCTAAGATCAATCTTTTTAATTTATGCAGTTTCTCCATGACTATGAAATATATGTACTCTAAATTTTAGTCTTGCATGGGTCCTCTTATCATGTATGTGACATTATTTTCTCTCTCACCTATAGAGTACACGGTTACTGTCCTATTTACGCTAAGTAAATTTCATACAGTTAGTTACTGACACTTAACAACCATGGCGGAAGGTTACTCTCGGAAAGTCATAGTCACAAAAAAAAAGGTCCATAGACACTCACCCTAATGCCACACAGCATCACTCTCACATTAGCTAATTTGGAACAGGGTCTAGATCAAGGGATTTAAAAGTCTTAATGTGAATAATGCTTAGCATGGCCATGCTATTTCATTGTAAACAATACTATAAATTATAAACTACTGTAGAGACTTCAGACTTTGTTCACACAAAAAGTGTCATGATCACTAACTACTGACAAAGAAACCTATAAATTAACCTTGAACTGTTTGTTGCGTCTCTGTAGAAACCTATGACATGATTAACATCAAATCATTTGTAAACATATAAAAACAGATTTTTTTCAATGATAAGACTGATCACAATATTTGGGGCCATAATGTTGATCAAATACTGTATATAAAGGTTACAATCAAACTGGTTATCTTTATTTAATGTAGCAAATTACTGAAACATACAGTGTTATTGGTAGCTGAGAAATACGACAAAGCGAATAAACATTAATTTTGAGGAGTATCACTTAATTAATGCTATTAATATAAAATAAACGTGTGTATACAACCGTGTATATACGAGTGTGTCTGTATATATATATATATATATATATATATATAGTGTGACATATATTAAACTGGAGTTTTACAGAGGGTTTTAATATAAAGTTAAGAACCCAAAAAAAAACTTACAGGTCGTTGTTGACTTACGACCTATGTGACTTACAGCTGATCGACCTTATGACCACAACTGTGACTGGTATGTCTGGTGAGTGTTGTCTAGCTGAGCTTACGAGTACATGACAGTTTTGCTCAGCTCCCGGCAATGCTAGCAGCTCCGTGTGCAAAGCTCAATGTAAGCTCAGACTTGGTACAGTGCACTTCCTCTGCGTTCATTTTCTGTGTTCACAACTAAGGGATTATCAGAAGGTTTATCTCTATTGAATAGAATTCTTGCACATTTTGAAGGAATGGACCCAAAACATTGAACAATTTGCAAGGATTGAACGGATGGCCATAATGCGTTTCATCCGTACAAAAAAAGAAAAAAACAGTTCAGACAAAGATCACGTTGTTAATAAAAATCAGACCACCCTGAGTGCTGCCCCAGCTGCAATTATTAAACCAATTGTACTATAATACTGTGCAATGTTTTTGCAATTATTTTGCATTATTAAACTAAATGTACTTTAGTATACGGTACAGTGTTTGACTAAACATCAGCGATTATCATTACTGTACACAGTTTAATATATGTACGGTATTTTTTGCATAGCCTGACTTACGACCAGATCGAGTTACGACCGGTCGGTCGAAACTGATCGTGGTCGTAAGTCGACAATGACCTGTATCCTACATAAACTATCAAGAACATTTTGACCCCCCATGTCAGGGTTGTGAGGGGAAATTCCCTGTCATGGTAGTGAGGCAGACAGCAACAAGGCAGGGGAGGCCAAAGAATACAGACAAGTTAACTAACTAACAGAACAAACACAGCAAAGGACAAAACTCAGAGTCTCTAATATACACAAAGGGCCAAAAAGGTAAACTACACTGAAGCATGAAGGGCACAAGAAACAGAACAGAAACCACAAACAGAACTAGCTACACGAATACAAGGCCAGAGGGGCCACAAAAGACTTCAACAACTGGAAGAGATACAAACACCCTACCTATACAGTGCTAGAAGGGAACTAACCACCAGGTGCAAACACTCAGACAATGACTAATGGGGTAACAAGGACACAGGACAAGGCCATGAGGGGACGTGGTCCACACACAAAGCACATCTCGGTGAATTATTACACCCCCTGACTTTCAAAACTGAATTTGAAGATGTTAAGATGCCTTGTTTGAAGATGTTAAGAAAAGGCTTAAACAACAACCTTTTCTTGTTAATTGTTTAACAAAGTAACAGACTTTATCTTACAACAGTACTATTTTGTTTATTGATCAAATAAAAAAAAATGTCATTGTTTAACACTAACCATTGTTAATGTTTGACAGGTGTCTACATAACAGATTTATTCTCAAATAATTGTTCTAAAAAGACAGTTTAGTAAAATAAAATTGAATAAAAATGGAATCAATTTTAAAATTAACTGAACTGAAACTGAACTGAGTACTTGGAAATCGAAATTGGATCGAATTATGAGGTGAGGGCCAATTCCCAGCCATAAGGATGACTGTAAATGAATATATCTCTCAGCATACTGCTCTCAGCCATGGAATATTCACAGTCTGTTCTGCTTCAGATCAACAAGATTCATTTACACTCAGATGAGATTCTCTTCATTGTATTTTGTGCCTGTGTAAGTACTATCTGTCCAAGAGAAACATAAGCAGGAAAGCTACGCAAAAATCAAACCGGACTGCTTTGGTGCTTCAGAGATCCATACTGAGACCCATAACCCACTTACCATACATGCTGTCCAGCCAGGGTGATTATAAAAGACAATGACAAAGTGTTCATGCTTCACTAAATAAAAAGATTCTAAAAAGACACAGTGTGTCATACACACACAATGATGTATATAGGCACACGCACACACATACACACACACAGCCAGGCAGACTGTTCCCTTTAGAAAACTTACCCCTAGTTCTGTCACCAAAATATCTGTGATGCTCCCAAGGACTGTCACACAATCAAAAATATTCCATGCATCTTTGAAGTAATTCTGTGGGGGATGAGGAGGGAGGAAGAGGATAAGAAAACATGTTAACCCTGCATGATATACATCAGTGGGTGTCTACAGAACAGAAAAAAAAATCTGTCACAGCCATCATCAGGACACATGTAAACACTGAACCAATGACACTTTAAGAAAACACATTCTCCTTTCACAATGCATTAGTACCAAATAAAGCATTAAAATATAGATTTTCTAAATGGACATATAAAAAATATATTGGAAAACACAAGAAACATGAAGCACAGTGGACATTTTAGAAGCACATCTTGCACATGTCAGAAGGTCTGCAGGACTCACCAAGGCTCCAAAGGCAATAATCTTCAGCACGCACTCCATGGAGAAAAGGGAGGTAAATACAATGTTCAGGTTCTTCAGAACATTCTCGTATGTGTCGGAGGCTCCATTATACTGTACATGAACAAAACACGTGTGTGCACAACCATGTACACATACAGATATACATGAAGACATATACAGAAAGACAACACATAGAAAACACATTAGAACTCATGCAAAAACTGAAATAGTCACCATATTTATTAGGACATCTTAAACTGGAGTTATCAAAGCAATCTGAGACATTACAGAAACAAGAAATGCTGAATTATATACAGCAGTGTAAAAGTCTTACCTTCATCATGAGGACTACGGTGTTGAGCGCAATCATGGCCATGATGGTGTACTCAAAAGGTGGTGACACCACAAACTCCCACATGCGGTACTGAAAGCTTTGCTTGTTTTGAGGCATGTGTCTCGTCAGAGGTCTGGCGTTGATGGCAAAGTCAATGCAGGCTCTCTGAAAAACACCGTGGAGGAAAACAGTCAGGAGACAGCTGGGTGACACCTACAAAATCAACACTGTTCCACTTACATGTTGGGCTACTGTACCTCATTCTTTTCTAGACTATAGTCCTCCATCATCTTGTCACCCTGTTCTTGGAAAGTGATGATGATGAGGGCTACAAAGATGTTGACGAAGAAGAAGGGGAAGACCACGAAGTACACCACGTAAAAGATGGACATTTCCATCCGGTACCCCGGGCTCGGGCCCTGATTCTCATAAGTCGCATCCACTGAATGTTTCAGCACCCTGGGGTTGATAAAATGATAAAGGAAATTTTGCAGAATGGTAAAATATATAGTCATATCATATATCATCATTAAGACATTACTGAATGTCTGACCATGACTGAACATCTGTGTTAAAGTCAGATATGTATTTGAGAGTGTGTCTGAGCATGAGGTATGCATTTCAGAGTGTGCCCGAGCCTGAGATATGTATTTAAGAGTGTGTCTGAGCCTGAGGTATACATCTGACAGTGTGTCTGAGCATGAGGCACGTGTTTCAGAGTTTCTGAGCCTGAGGTATGTGTCTGAGAGTTTTTCTGAGCCTGAGATATGCATCTGAGAGTGTGTCTGAGCCTGAGGTATGTGTCTGAGGTATGTATTTGAGAGTGTGTCTAAGTGTGAGATAGGAGTTTCAGAGTGTGTTTGAGAGTGTGTCTGAGCATGAGATAGATGTTTAAGAATATGTTTTCGTATGCGTTTAAGTGTGAGGTATATGTCTGAGTGTGTGTTTCAGCATGAGCTAGATGTCGCAGTGTGTTTAAGAGGGATATGATAGGTGTGTAGCTAAGGGACACTTACTGCGGCCACCCCTCTCCGGTAGACACGGTGAAGAGGGTGAGCAGGGCCCAAAGCACGTTGTCGTAGTGGAAATCGTACTTCTTCCACTCCCGCTTCTGAGCTTTAACTTCGTTATCACGCTCGTACACCAGATACTCGCCCCTAAAAGGGCCACATGAGGCTCTCAGTTGGAGTGAACAATTCTGGACGATTATTAGTGGAGGGCACATTATATACAATGGATCCTGATTCTCAACAAAGCACAGATGCATGCCTGTGTGTGCTTGCTCGTACCTGCAATCGCGTTCAAACTCCTTGGACTCATCAGTGCAAAAGAAGAAGCGACCCTTGAAGAGTTGTACTGCCACAACCGCGAAGATAAACATAAACAGCATGTAGACTATTAGGATGTTGAGGACATTCTTGAGGGAGTTCACCACACAGTCAAAAACGGCCTGCCAAGAGGACAATTGTAACCACATAGTCAAAACAGTTATTTCCTTAGCAGCTCTCACCACATAGTATGACAGAGTTTTCTTGTCAACCAGAAATCTACCAAACACTCTTTTAAAGGAAATACAAGCTGCACCTTGAGCTTAGGCAGACGTTTGATGGTCTTCAGTGGTCGAAGCACTCTCAATACCCGTAGGGACTTTATGGTGCTAATATCTTTGCCCTTACTGTTCCCCCTGCAAACAAATTGGGAAACCGGACTCAGTCAAATAAGGAACCAAGGATCAGCATAAGACAATAAAACATGCAGCCTATCATAGTTTCTATAGTTATGCTAATAATGTGTTGTGGCTATCACAATAATTCTCTAGAACCTAGGAGACTGGTTGACTTTTTAACAGTTTCATATGATGCACTCTTTTTGTTAAGTGAGCAGAATCATACACTGTACTATTTTATGTCTCAGTGAAAGGATAATTAGCTCTGCTCAAAGACTCCACCTTGACCAAAGTCAATAGTTACTCATCACATGAGATGTATCAATGTAGTGAAAAACTGTACCACTGTGACTTTGAGGTTTGGATATTAAAATGATCCTAAACTTAGAGGGTCAAGGTTATTCAGGTCTTAGGACATGGCATCTCATGCTTCCTTGTCTTCCACCTTAGCACTGCATCTGTTCCTCCCAATGTAGGTGTGGAGATGAGGCCACACACAGGCTGGTTGCTGGCCTGCTTTTCCCTGCTGATCACTCAGCCACTCACTGACTCATCACTCCCTCCCATCTGTTTCCCATTTTCAGCTCCACCAAGCTCGCATTTCGCTCCAGCAGACTGCAGTTCTGGTAACTGCTCTCAGCATGAGATGTTAAAAACTAATACGAAGAATCACCAACTGTAATCAGTGTATGTGGGACATCCTGCACTGAGCTCAAAGGACAAAATGCAGCAATTGCATAGCTAATCAGATATAGTTTACATTGTTGGATATGATGGGGTACCCATACACCATTCTGTCAGCTTTGGTGTATTATAATAGATTGACAGACAGGTCTAAGACACCGCTCCTGATTGTTAGACACATAAGAAAGAAAAGGGAAAAAGAGAGAGATAGAAAGAGACAGGATAAAGTGAGAGAAAGAGGAGGCAAGGAGGCATATGGGTACTCAAGAAAACACAGAGGAGAAAGGCATTGTGGGTAGTGAGAACCAGAGAGAAGGGGAGAGAAAAGGAGAACATTACCGGGCACTGCTCCTGTAGACATGGCCAGGCGAAGAGATGAGAGAGGATCAGTGACAGCGACAGACAGACATGGAGGAAGGCAGAGGGAACACAGAGACAGACAGAGAGAGAGATACACACACATACAGACAAACACAGGCACAGAAACACAGGAACAAGGACAACAAAAGGTTTTGGAAGAGGAAAATATCCATATAAGAGAGAGAAGAGAGAAAGAAAAAGAACAGACTACTTTTTTATTTGAGCAATCCTCCTCTCTGGACTATCCATCCTTTCCCCAATATTTAATTCAATTTGTTTTTATGTAGCATCTTTCATAACAGAGTTTCCCAAAGGCCATGAAGAACATGGTGGGACAGTAAGTAGACCTACAAGGCAGAGTGTCTTTTCTAATACACAGTATGGATGTGTTTACTCCCTCATTAGATATAGGTTTTGTTGCCTAATTAAAGATTATAATCTACAACTACAATAACATACCCCATCTACACGTAATTGACTTTCTCTAGAAATGCTTTAATATACTCTGAAACAAAATAAACGTACACTTTCTTAATAATGGCAACAGCATTAGTAGCAATGGAAACAATATCTGTAAACCTAAGAAAAACCCAAGCTTCTTTAGGTCAGGATCAGGAACAGTACCAATACCTCTTGCTCCAGGTTTGCCCTAATAGATTAGACATGCTGGGGAAAAATACAGTGACACTCATGTCGGTGTGTTAGACTCAGTTGGGGCTGGGGTGTCATGCAGTGCCATTGTAGAAGGGAACTGTGCACCATTTCCCTTTCCCCGGAGTGACAGCTGTCTCTACAATAGCCCCTCCCCACTCAGGCAGTGATGACCATCACCCATGGGTCCATATGAACAAGCAACCTTCAACAGTAGTAGCTACAGCAAGTGCTCATGTGACCAGCTGCTCCGGCAGCCCACTATAGAATCCCACTGACTTGGATCCACTGGGATTCCATGACAATAACAAAAAATACTGCAATTTACTCCCAGTTGCTAGGTTACAGACCTGCACAGATGTTTCAGATTTGCAATAAATGTCACCAAATAGTCCTTAAAATTTATACAGAGCTCACCTTGTGCTTTTGACAGTGAAACTACAAGTTAAGATAAATAACCTCAAGATACCATGGTACACTAGTGTAGAATAAAGCTCTGCTGTGTTCACAGGAAGTGCTCTGCTTGGGGAGTTGCAGCATGTGTACTGCTCAGACTTCACAAGTCCAGGTGTGCTGTTTTATTCATATGGAGGGATACCAACAGTGTATGATCTGACAGGAGAGTTTGACATGCAACCAGGCACTGACCACTTGGCCACCGTGTCCTTCATCAGCACTCCTACATGCTTGGGTATCTACACACATTCACTCAGGCCATTTCCTGCTCCCCCACACATACTCTTCTGGGGTCATATAGACATACACTGGGGCAAGAAATAGTCTCAGTCACATTCTTGAGGCGTATATCTGAGATTATTACAGAAATCACATGTGTTGTTAGTTATGAGGTATACTTACACCACTGATATGTCCTCATAGCTCCCTTCCAGATACAGAGTAATATCTAATTCCTACCACTGTGCTCTCTGATTGTCTTCTGCACTGTCTATCTGAATAACATGGCAGGGCACAAAGGACCAGGTTCTCGTCTTGAACTCCATGCAGTTAAATGGATGAAATAAATGCATTTTTTAAAAATAAAAACAAATTTAATCTTGCATTAGTTAGGAGTGAGGCGGCATGGTGGTGTGGTGGTTAGCACTGTTGCCGCGCACCTCCAGGCCTGGGGCTCAATTCCCGCCTTGGGTCTGTGTGCGTGGAGTTT
>JABJVR010000038.1:3914149-3930628 GCA_025773905.1 Chitala chitala | reverse complement strand
GTGTGGAGCTCTGTCACAGTGTGGTGTTCTGTCTCAGTGTGATGTTCTGTCTCAGTGTGGAGCTCTGTCACAGTGTGGTGTTCTGTCTCAGTGTGGAGCTCTGTCACAGTGTGGTGTTCTGTCTCAGTGTGGAGCTTTATCACAAGGTGGAGTTTTGTCAGAATATGGTGTTCTGACAGTGTGGAGCTCTTTCTCAGTGTGGAGCTCTGTCACAGTGTGGTGTTCTGTCTCAGTGTGGAGCTTTATCACAAGGTGGAGTTTTGTCAGAATATGGTGTTCTGACAGTGTGGAGCTCTGTTTCTGTGTGGAGCTCTGTCACAGTGACACTTTTCCTCTGGCCTTCCTGTTGGACTCCTACTTGACAGTGTTATGTACTGTGATTGCTACCTTAGCTTTGTTTTGTCACTGCTGTCCTCATGACCTGGCCCCTTCATTACCCATGCTGTGTTACTGCCCTTTTCCATTTATGATATGGCCTCTCATTTAACATTACTCTGATGCCCTCCCCTACATTGTGGCAAATCCTTTCTATGTGGCTCTCTCCATCACAGTCAGACAGGCCTGTTTTTCACCATTTTCCACAGCCTACCTTCCAGCGGTCCTCAGGGTCGAGTTCATTGTACAGCGCCTCTCTGCTCGTCATCAGGGCCTGCTTGCGTAGCTCGCTCGTGCGCTGCTCCCACACCGACTTTGAGCTCTTGTGATTCTTCTGTTGCTCCTTACTGTGTGCAGTAAGACAGCAGGGGAAGGGAGGTGAAGAATGGACAGGGAGAGAGAAGGACGGACAGCATGGTGGGAAAGGACAAAGGTAAAGAGGGTTATAAGCAGGACAGTACTCAGGTGGCAGAGTAGAAATGAGACAGCAAACAGTGAGATAAGATTAGATCACTGAATGGCAACAGATGGGGAGCATGGCACACAGGGCGTTTCTGGGGTAACCTCACTGAGCCTACAGTGAGAACACAAGGCTAACAAAGGTCAAGGGACAGTGACATCACTTTCCTGAACCAAGAGCCACAAGAGCCCCAGTTTGGCACAAGCTAAAGAAGAGCAATGTTCCAGAGTACAGAAGTGAGAGAGGGATAGCTAGAGAGAGAGAGACAGAGAGAGCGAGACAGAGAGAGAGAGGTAGATAGCAAGACAGAGAGAATGAATAAGAGAGAGAGACAGACTGAGAGGGGGAGAGAGAGAGAGACAGAGAGAGGGAGAGAGAAAATAGAGAAACTGAAACTGAGACAGAGAGAGAGAAAGAAAGGGAGAGAGGGGGGGAGAGAGAAACAGAGGCAGAGAGGGAGACGGAGGGGAGAGACAGACAGAGGGAGACAGAGAGAAAACGGGAGAGAGAGACAGAGGGAGAGACAGAGGGAGATACAGAAAGACACAGAAAGGGAGAGAGAGACAGAGAAAGGGAGAGAGGGGCAGAGAGAAAAAGGGAGAGAGAGAGAGACAGGGAGAAAGACAGAGGGAGAGAGAGAAAGGGAGAGAGAGGGGCAGAGAGAAAAAGGGAAAGAGAGACAGGGAGAAAGACAGAGGGAGAGAGAGAGACAGAGGGAGAGACAGAGAGACAGAGGGAGGGTGAGAGAGAGAGAGAGAGAGAGAGAGAGAGAGAGAGCCAAAAGGAAAGGAAAGGATGGATTAGAAGCAACCCATTTTCCCACCACATGAACAAAGGGAAAGCCAAGAGCTAAGGTGAACTCTGTACTGTAAGCGGCACACACAGGGTGATGTGCTACGGCACCTAAAGCTTACTTACTGCTGTTCAGCTAAAACATCACTGCCAACACAGGGAGAGGAAGGGGTGCAAAGGACAGAGTCAGTAAATGAATAAATACCAGTTTAGAAAGTGTCCAGTAGCGTTGAGACACTCAGTGCTTACTGTCATTCTGAAGAGAAAACAGATGACATGGCAGTGGACAACTTGACTGTAAAACCACACTTCTACGAGTTACTGTTAAGCTTTACTCCTACTTCCACCTCAGAAAATTTCCAGAATTGTCAGTGCTATTCATTCAAATGTTATGGGTGTCATTTCAAACTGGACAGCAATACATACAGTATTTATACAAAACCCTGCTACTGGACAAGAAAAATCTAAAGACAGGTGATATTGTTATACTATGTAAGAAAATATAGGGAAAATCCTCCTAAAACAATCTATACAGAGTTTGAATAGTACATTATGTTCTTGAAAATGATTCCTGTAGGAATCTAATTTTAAAAATTCAACCCTCTGTCTGTAAGGTCAAATGTAATTATGGTGTCATTTTTACAAAATAGCTAAAGTTGTCACTTTTGCACAACGGTTGGCCTGTCAAAACTGGCGACGCCAAATCAGTGGTGTACTGCATCAGGAGGACAGCCCATAACTGGTGATGTTTAAAACTGCACCTTTACAAACTCCAGATAAACTGAACAGTTTAACTCCAAATCCACTGAGCCTTCCAGCTTCCAGAGGCAGTAGAAGGGCTACAACAACCACTGATAACCTGCAACCGCAAGCGTACAAGCAAACTGTCTACAGGAATAACTACAGCGACGAAGGAAGAAAAGAGAATTGTGGGTATGCAAATGTTTATTGGAAGGCACTTTTCATTTTTTACAAACAAGCTTTCCCTGAAGTGTTTTGGTGAGGGAAAGAATCAAAAGTACACACATTGGAAATACATTGTTACTGATATTGTCCATCCAAAAGGAATGTTTGGGGAATGCTTGGAGAGATGGCACTTAAAGGACAAGGGGACAGGCATAGATATAGGACAAGGGGACAGAAGCACTCACGCGGCAATAGACAGGTTGGCTGCAGACAATGGGCTCACTTCTGCCACTTCCTTGGCCTTCTGGAGGGCGATTTTTTGACTTGCAGCCTCCTCTTCTTCTTGTTCATCCTAAGGGGGTGACAGAGAGGCAACATGTAGCAGCTGTTAATATCTCTAACTGAGACAAACAGGAAGAGCTAGAAAGAAAACATACATAACAGACAAGCATAAATGAAGGTTACATAAGAGTCACACAGAAAGAAAAGTTGTGCAAGACAAGATCCTGTTTGGATCTTGTCTTGCACAACTGTTTGGTGACACACCTTGGTCAGCTCCTGTGCGTTAGCTAGATTGTCCACAGCAATGGCCAAGAATACATTGAGTAAAGTGTCTGAAACCACAGTCAAAGAAAACAGTAGGGGTCACAACTGAAGACAAAAAAAATGAAAAATAAAAATGAAACCACATGATCCATTTAATTTTAATTCTGTATATTTTTAAAAGTTAAGTTAATATTGCTTCTCTGTGAATCACACTGTTGAAAAGGAATGTACATGTATATAGTGTATTAATATTGTAATAGGATACAGTTCCCAAAGAGTGTTAGCACGATGAAGAAGATGGAGAAGACCATGCCCTTGTTCACACCGCCCTGAGACTCAATCCCATCATACATAACCATATTCCAGTCCTCTCCTGTCAGTATCTGGCAAGCAGAAATGCCACAGCTTGATTACAACAAAACACTCACTGACACACACACACACACACACACACACACACACACACACACACACACACACACACACACACACACACACACACAGACACACACAAGAAACCAAACTAACAAACATTGATTCATAATGCTCCAAAATAAAAGGACCCAGTAATAAGAACATTTTCAGACATACAATTCTGTTATTCTGACAAAGAAGCTCTTATGCATAACATATTACTGCAGACTAGGTCTGGTGGAACGTTGCATAAGATGTTGATTTTAATAATTCAGTGTTACACATTTCCTCAGATATTGCACTGACGTCAGTCCTTGCAGGGTTTCTAAAATATTCTGGAATAGAAGGCAATAGTCAAAACAGTCTGACCAGCCATTTGTCTGAGAGGTATCTCAGAAAATGCAATATTTAAAATGTACACAGTATAAAGGATTAGATTAGGGCATTTCAGTAAATGCCTTCTCACTTGTCTTCCTCTTACCTGGAACACTGTCATTATTGCTGCAGGAAAGGTATCGAAGTTAGTAGGTGGCGTGCCAGACTCAAAATTGAATCTGCAAAAATAGAAAGAGCAGAGGCTACAGAAAGCAGCAGACAGGCACATTAATGCAACACAGGGCAGTGTGTTCAAAAGCAAATGTAAGTCCTAAGCACCCAGTCAACCATGGCCTGGGCCAGAGGAGCAACTCAGAATAACTACTGACTGGCCACCAAAAAGCTGCATGCCCAGCAATGCAAAGACCACGATGAAGAGGAAGAGGAGGAACAGCAAGCTGATGATGGACTTCATGGAGTTCAGGAGCGACACCACGAGGTTTCGCAGTGATGCCCAATATCTAAAAGGTAACGAAAGAGAAAAAAAATGCAAACCAAGTCAGAATAGTCCTGAGCAGCCTGGCTTTGGACATCACGTGCCACAATTCAGATGGCGCGCAACTCAAGCTAAAATTCAAAAGTATGCAAGATGAGAATGAGGAGACGTGCAGATGGGGTCGACTCACTTGGTCACTTTGAAGATTCGGAGCAACCTGAGAGCTCGTAAGACACTAATGCCAAAGGAGGTTCCAGGCTGGATCACTGCCCAGATCACTTCGAAGATGCTGCCCACAATGACCTGCCACACAACAGCCAGGCACAGAACACAATGCCCCGTCAGGCACCAACATCTTGTGCATATTCTTCAAAGACAATGAATGAATGGCTTCAGTGGTCCTCCAGTTATTACAGCAGTGTACTGATAGTTCGGTTAAAGAACACAAGATCTCAAGACACTCACAATACAGTCGAAACAGTTGAACGATGAATGGAAGTAGGGCCGGGTGCCCAGTCCATACATCTTAATCAACATCTCTGACATGAAGATACCTAAGAAGATGAACTCTGCAAAATCTGCATTACAAACCAGAGACATAAAAAAGGGACAATAGTGCAGAGGACATGACAGGAAAATTGGAATGTCATCACATGGAAATAGCATACTGTTACACTGAGGTCTAGGCTGAGATTTAAGATCTTACACAAATAGACTGATCTTTACTGACTGTGCTGAGCTAAAATGTAAAGAGATGTGTGAAAGTATAATTAAAAGTGAAATAGTATAAGAAGGTTATAATACCTTAAAATGTCAGTGTAGGAGTTACTTGAACAGGAATACAACACTAAAATAATCCTATTGATACTCATTGTGTTAATACTGTGGTAGGCTTTAAATTGGTGACACCGTGCATTAGAGTACCCCTAACAAAGATGGCAGTTCAGCTTCACTGAAATTCTACACTCCACTTCATGCACTACAATTTCATCTCAGGGCTGAGATGTGCTACTCATATATTTCCTTAAGTTCCTGTGCAATATAATATTTGCACTTTACTGTAGATCAAAGAGGAAACAACTGGTGGAGGTCACTTACAGAGGAAGTCGGAGAGCAGCTCTGGCTGGTCATAGTGCACTACGGCCACACACAGCGTGTTGAGGCCTACCAGACAAAGCACAGTCCAGTAGAAGGCCTGGGTCTTCACAATGTGGCGGATGAAGAAACGAAGCCGCCTCTCCTTCTTACGGAAGGAGGATCCTTCTAGCTTAGCGCTCTTGAGGCTGGCCCGAGCGAAGGGTGAGCCTGAGGAAAGGGTGAGGGATCAAACTGTCATGAGCAACTAAAAAAGTGCTAACCAAAATTGCACTCCTGTGTTCTCCATGTTAACGACTAAAGTGCTAACCAAATCACACTCCTACTAAAGTGCTAACTAAAATGCTAACCAAATCACACTCCTGCGTGCTCTGTGTTAACTACTAAAGTGCTAACCAAATGTCACTCCTGTGTGTCATGCACTACTTTTCTTTAACACGTCTTGCAGGTTCAGAACACATTTAATTTAGTTTTGCATGTTATAGTTCTGTGGGCTGCATGTGTGATTAACACAACATAAATTTCTATTACAAGCATGGTAATCTTTACTAAGGAAATTATTGTATCTTTTCAAGGATTCAGCAATGTTGCTCAGAGGTACTGAACCCAATACATCATCCTACAGTTTACTTTCCATAGCATGTGTAATGTATAACGGTCCTTAGCTGCTGCACCCTCACCTACTGCAATGTCTCCTTCTCCCTCCTCTGGGTTCAGCAGATCTGTCTTGCTCTTTTTGATTGTGGGCCTCCTGCGACCTCCTGATGGAGGAAAAACACTTTTGAGGAGGGACTGAAACATGAGCAATGAAAAAAGGGTCATTATGCCCCCCTCACTATGTGTCATGCTCTGTTTTCTTAAAACTTGTTGAATATTTTTCCTTCGGTTACTGAAAGACTACAATTCGAGCTTCTACACGTTTTCTTTCACTGTATAAGGCTGAGTAATTCCTGAAAACAGATTCCCATCATATAACATGAATTCTCATAAATCGATGTTAATTAGTTAATTTTTATCAAAATTTTTGCCTTAATTTTGATACATGTTTGCGTGAAAATAACACTAAATTCCATACCATGTTTCAATATTTACCATTAGGACCTCACCAAGCTGTGCCTTTTCCTTAAGTACTCTGTAATATGGCTGATTCCTCACTATATTTTTTATTTTGAAGATATTTACAGATGTATATTTAAGAGTGAACTCACAAAATGAACAGACAAAAAAGTACAACAAAAACAAAATGAAAACAAAGCAAACAATTACAAACAAATCTGTCGAAGATGCTGACAATATGTGAGAAGGTTTTTTTTTCTTTTGTATGTAGATGATAAAATTATGAAAATAGTGCCTGCATCCTTTTTTATACTCATATTATCCTAATGTTTTATTGCAATCTATTTTAACACTTAAAGGTTAAAATTTTCTGTCTTTTCTGGTTCTGACAGATCCTCACCACATGATTTTGTACATTTTCTAAAATATTAGAATCTATAATTACCATTTTTGCAAACAAGCAAAGTAAGTTAAGATAATTTTGTGCAAACTGTAACTGTACACCTGTGAAGAACAGCTGCTTGCAAGGCACTACGACGCAAAACAGGTCCTGGTAAACGTGAAGAAATACCACGCATTAAAGTAGTATTAATTAATGGCATTTGCTATTTAAAGTTCTTGTAATTTGAAAGGATTATGTTGGGGGCAGCATGGAGTAGTTATGGGAAATGTGAGAGGAGTACCGTCAAACGGGATGCGGTCATCAGCGTCATTGTCCTCATCTGCCAGAATAACCTCCTCTAAAGAGACATACGGGTCAATGAAACAGCACTCTGGACAGAGCACAGGGCACACTCTCACACCAAGTAGGGAGTACCACTACTGCAGACTGGAGTGCGACTGTATAAATATACATGTGGCTCTGTGGACTGGTGTACATCGATCCAGCCACGCTTTTGGTGGGTAGTTTACCAGCTTTGCAGATCCACTCCAAGTAGCCGTTGAGCTCCCTCTCTATCTGCTGCTGTCTCCTCAGTTTGAGGAACTCACTTCTGTTCTCCACTCGCTCCCTCTCTTTGGCAAACTCCCTGTAGGAGGAAGATGTATATCGACACACAGATCGACTAAAAACGCTGAGTCGTCTCTCAGGACATTCAGCTTATTAAAATTCACATATTATATTGGGTGCTGTTTTACGAATCCTTGAAAGGTATGGAATTTATAAACTGAAGATAGCAGGAGGAATAAGAACAGAAGCACTGGTTGTCTGGCATATTGATGTAGAAACCATAGGCTTTGTGAGAGGAGTCATTCCTACATAGGTCTGACACTGTAGACCATATAGCTTTAGTCGTTAACTTTACCTATATATTGTTTTGTCCACCAACTTCTTGTGAAGTGCCTTGGAGTAACTGTGCTGTGAAAGGCACTATATAAACATAAACCCAACACTGAAGTGCAGAGTGGCTCACCCAGAGAGTACACCAAGCACCAGGTTCAGCATGAAGAAAGAGCCGATGATGATGAGGGGAATAAAGTACATCCAGTTCCATGTGCTCCCTGAAGCGTCATTGCTCTGGAAATGCATATGTGCAAAGGGTCAGTCCTGAGATAATCGCCACACACCCCCTTCACACTCCCTCCAACAAATACCATTAGGAGGTAAAATGGCGGCACTGCTTATCAGAGGAAAACCTGCACATTATGAGGGAAAGTATTTAAAGTACACTGAATATATATACACAAATTTAGTTTTCTTTCATGGATGAGTCATTCCACAAAAGAGGTTACTGTGAAAGAAAAAGGTTATACAAGTAGTTGTACTAAAGCCATGTAAGGAGTAATGCTATATGAACAGTAGCAGCAGGGTGACTGCTTGATTACAGTCCGGGCCCTATATGTTGCCTGTGCCATGTCTGTTGTATACATTTAATAGTACAATGTACAAATAGACTACCTTTTCAGAATATTCTAAATTTTGTTCTCTGGTTTTATCAAGAAAAGCCAAACTGGTATTACCTCCATCAGCTTTCTAACACTTCAGGAAGATGTTTTTCAAACACCAAATCTTGAATATTGGCAAAGGAAGTCACTTTGGTGTAGGCTAATTTAAAAGCTGAAATTTGCTGTGTTAAATAGAAGGTGTTTCTTGGGACTTCAGCTCACACTTTGTGTGTGTGTGTGTGTGTGTGTGTGTGTGTGTGTGTGTGTGCATGTGTGGCTGGGTGGGTGTTTATACATATATATTTTTTCCAAATGAATGTTATTATTAATATAGCAATATATTGTGAATATATTGTGATATATAATTGTTGATGAGCAAATATGTTTCAGCAGTGTATAAAATGCACTTTATCCTAACATGAAAATGCACACAGAACTGGGAACTTTGATAAACTGGTGCAGAGGGGAACAGAGAGACAGAAAATCATGGTTCTGTTTTTTAGCCAATGAATGTGAGGATGTCCCGTGCTCAGGTCTGTAACTGTTGCAATAGCATTACTGGCAGAATCCCTCTGGTTTATGTTACACACAAGTAAATTCTCTGCACTGTTTCATATAACCTAAGTTCTTGCAAAAGGAAGTTTGGACACCCTGATTTTTGATAGTAAAACACGCCTTTAGGGGGCTGAGTCCAAGTACATTATCACATTTTATAGAAGATGGAATATCTGACAAAAAGCAAGAGCAAACATTTTCAGATCTATCTTTACTTTAGCCACTCTTTATTATCCAAAGTGTTAGCATATTTGTCATGGAGCAGTTTAATGATTAGTTTCCCACACCATGTTTTCATGAAATGTTAGAATGGAGGGAAGCCAGAAAAGAATTACACAAGGCCTTTCTTTGCTGGCAGTGTACAGCCCACACTTCAGAGTAATCTTTGTAGGTGCTGGAGAGATATCAGAATGACAAGAAGCATAGACCATATGACATATGCTTCTCCAAACTTGCAAAGTCATATGGCCAACACATTTAGTGAATGGAGCTGGCCAGCACTATGATCAGAGCAGCAGAGCCACATCCAGCCTTTTGTGCAGATTAATGAACTGGACACCCCAATCATGCTGATATTTATACACGTTTCTAAACCTAGAGTAAGGAAGACCTTAATGATGCTATGCATGAGTGCTCTTAAACCCCATGTGACCAAACATTTGGCAGAAAGATATCCCACTACTGTTGCCAAGAGACTGATTTGTGCACCCTAAAATGGATGGAGGGTAACACTCTTGTGCATCCCAGATTACAATACTCCGCTAGGAAGTTTGTAAACATTGGCCGCAGCTCGCCAATGTCAGATGAATTGCACGCTTGACAGGACAGGTTCTTGTCCTGAATGGTCCTGATGTTCAGAGGTTTTCCTCCCGCTACCCTTAAGTGTCCTGTACATCGATCACGAGCAATCATGTGATGGAACAGACGGCAGTCAAACTCCTGATGCATGAAGGTGCTGGAGTTCAGGGAAGATATATTGTCCTAGTCGAGGCTGCCAGACCTGACAGACTCTCACATGAGAACAGCAGGCAGAAGTCTTCTGCAGTGTGCTGGAGTTGACACTGATACTCTCTTCAGGGCCAGCAATATATCCAGCCTGTGTTGCAATCGCTCTGTCAGTTAACACCTGCAGTCCCACGAGTGGAAGTGGGCTGTGGTGCTGTTTTAAAATGAGGAACTGCACATTTCTGTGGGTGATGTATAAACCATGGTTGCCATTTTAAGCCTTTTAATTACCTCATATTTTGTAACATGCTATACCATGCTGACGGCTGAATTATATCTGCAATGCTGAAAAACAAAACAACTACATAATACATTTTTAAGGTGCTACGTTTTAAATTCATTGCTACCAGGATGCACATGTGTATCACATTACTCTGAGAAGCAATGCATTAATATAACTGTAGGGTGTATTAAGCAACACAAAAATAAAGCATACAACATTAAACTAAATATCTGTATATATTATATATATATATATATATTTCCCTTCTTGCTTCTCTGCTGTACTGTACTCTGCTGCAGCCTTTCTGCCCATTAAACTTTCATTAGTTTTTTCTCCAGCAGCTGCAAGAATATCTCCAGTTGAAGAGAGACTGTTAAATATAGAGCAGCACCAACTGGGACTGAGAGTAAGGGGGAAAGAGGAAGGAAGGAGTGAGAGAGGGAGGGAGATGATGCAGTGGGTAGAGGCAGGATACACAGGAGAGGACCAGAGGGGCCACAAATGCATCCCTGTAGGTTCGCAGATTTGAGTGGAGAAGTCAGCATGGAGCAGTGGTTAAAACGGGTAAACCATGTCGTTACTGCCGTCCTGCTGCTCTCCTGCCATCATGACCTGTGATGTACAATCTGCAATGAGACGGCATCGATCTGCTCTTACCTTGTACTGATACACATCCCTCTTACCGTATCTACCTCTGCTGTGTCAGCTACAGCTAACGTCCCTGCAAAGATTAGTCTTCTTCATAATTACAAAACAGGATGATGTGAAAGGATGATGTGGATGGTGTCTTGAGAAGATGACAAGGACTCCAATCATACATAAGAAGATGACTTCTGAACACCAAACGTTTATGATCCATAACAGCATTTCACTTTGTTTGGCAGTTTCTTGAAAACTACAACATAGCACTTAAAAGACTGATGACACAAAAATACAAAAGCACAAACAGGTAGAGGAGTGGTTAAGAAACGAGATTAAGGAAGACTTATGATCTGCGGGTTTAGGCCTTACAGATAAACTGTTGAGGAAATTAACATAAAAGTATCTGTAATGTACAGACCTGTTATTCCATAATGCTGTAGCAAGACATTTCTGTATTGTATTAAACATTCCCCCCTCACTCACATAGTAAAGTAGCTCAGTCCAGCCCTCCATGGTGATACACTGGAAGACGGTGAGAACAGCAAACAAGATGTTGTCAAACTGGGTAATGCCATAGTTTGGGCCGAGCCAGTACTCCCTGCACTCTGTCCCATTGGGACACAGCCTTGATGGAGCTTCCTTGCCACATGGGAACTCCTCACGGATCTCCACTAGGTGAACAAGAGAACATGCCAAAAGATGATCAGTGGCTAATCTCATTAACAATGACATAAATCCGTGGACAATACAGAATCCCTTATCTGAGGTTCTTATGTCCAAAGACATTGACAAGAAATGTCAATGTTTTTCATTTTTAGACAAGTCTAAAAATAAGTCTCCCTCCGTATCAACAGGTTCTGCATCCATGGATCCAACCAACCGTGGATGAAAAAAACTTCAGGACTTTTTCCAACTTTTTTGGAAAAAAAATTCCAGGAAGTTCCAAAAAGCAAAACTTGATTTTGCTGC
This sequence comes from Chitala chitala, assembly GCA_025773905.1. Lineage (NCBI taxonomy): Eukaryota > Metazoa > Chordata > Actinopteri > Osteoglossiformes > Notopteridae > Chitala > Chitala chitala. Next base: position 3,918,895 of record JABJVR010000038.1, on the reverse strand, counting down.
ATGCCAATCTCTATAAGGTAATTAGCTGCATTAGGTACAGATGTAACCACCTAGCGATAATGAGAATATTCTGTGACTTGTGCTTGTCTGTGAGAACAGGTGCCTTCAAACATCAACATTTATTGCAGCTCAAAAAAGCATTTGAAAAGTTCCATGTTATTTATAAAAATATGATTTATCAAAACAAAAGTCTGTTTTCTATTTTGTTGGAAATATTACTTTAGAGTTTTTGAAAGTATGTGCTAACTGAAGTGAATTTCACTGCACACAGTTTGAGTATTACACAGTAGTACTGAAATACCATTTTGACTGTAAACAGTGCACAGACATCTTACGACAACAGCGAGCGTCTTTGTACTGCAGGATATTAGCAGTGTTTTGTTGTTTCCAGTCATTTTATGAGTGATGTTTTAACTCCAGTACATACTGTTGCACCGTCACTTATCAAATACTGATTAATGGCACACTTGCAAATTAAAGTACAGTATAACAAGTATTGACATAGCATTTACTTTGTATTAGGTATTATAAGTATTCTGGAGATTATTTAAAGTATACAGGATATACAAAAAGGATGTGCATAGTTTATATGCCATTTTATATAAGGGACATAAGCATCAATGGATTTTGTTATGTGCAGGGGGTCGTAGAACCAGACACCCATGGATACGGCTGGCTGACTGTCCAGCTATACAATACCATCCAAACAACTACAGATGGTCCCTGAGTTACGATGGTTCGACTTAGGCTTTTTCAATGTTACGATGATGATAACGATATGACAAAATTGTGAAAATATTTTAGGTTTTACATGGCAGGCAAACGTAGCAGCGTATACGGTACGATACGTTGGGACGCTGCTGGGATGTATGCATCTCCCACCTTGTGAGACGCCTCACTCTCATCGGCGATCGACACAGTTCAGTTGTCTCGGTGTTAGAGCGTTTTATTTTAGAATTTTTTCTGTGTTTTTGGTGTTTTGGCCATGTATTGAATTATGACATTTTCAAGTTATGATGGGGTCTTCAGACCGCATCTCCATTGTCAGTCAGGGACTACCTGTATATGTTTTAATAGCGGCATCCATTCTAGTTAGAGTTCAACTACAAATTAATGGATAAAGTCTTTTTGTCTAGTGCTAACAGCAGTAAAGATCTCTGTCATGAACATGATGACATTTTTAGCAGAGAAGCCATGGAGGGAGATACTCACTGGTTACAATGTCAAAGCAGGTGGTGTGGAACTTTCCCATGTAGAACTCTAGGCCAATGATGGCGAACATGAGGATGGCGAAGAAAAGCAGCAGGCCGATCTGCAGCAGCGGGATCATGGCCTTCATGATGGACTTGAGGACCACCTGGAGGCCTGGTGGGAAGAGTGAACATTGGACAGGAGAGCTGCTGGTCTTCAGATCAGCATTTGTTTGGGACATGGAAACTAAGGTGAAAAATATTCATAATTTTTATGATGAAAATGAAAGGTTAAATAAATAAAAATGCAACTTTGCTGAGGAAAGGAAACTAAAACGAAAGATTTCAAAGTAGCCGTTGACGAAAAAAAGAAAATGAAAATGTTAAAAACAGACAACATAAATAATATAGATGATTAGCAACTACCCCTTTCTCTTTTTTACATTGATAATGTTTGAATATTTAGATATCATTCATTCTGTGGTAATGTTAACTCAGGTAAACAAAGCAGTTTATGGAAATTACAAACGCATTGGAGGTTTATTATCTCACTACTATAGATTCTTTCTATTTATACCAGTTTTTGGGAGAACACTTGTACTGACATATGGAGTAACTTTAATTAATAGCGCTTTCCTTAAAACACTCACCGCTGTGCTTTTTGTCTATAAGGAATAAAAGTTCAAAGACTGTATGAAACTTTGTTGTATAAACATTAAGCAGTTTTTCCTATCCAGTACATCCCTGTTATCCCTGTTATTGTTTGTTTTGGGTAATGTATGTAAAATGTTTACCCTTAAAGTCTAAACAGTTTGTTTGTGCAGGCAGTGCAGCATTTTCTTCATTGAAAATACTCATCATATCAAAGTTGCTTGTGTGTGCAACGCATGTTTCAGAGGTTTTGCCTTTTTTCCTGGGTAAACTGAAAAATGGCAACCACTAAAAAACATTAAAATACATCAAAGTTTTCATCCATTTCACTTTTTTGATGACAAAAACTGATTGACTTTTCAATTAAAACTACTTCAGTTTATGTTGGCCAAAACTAAATGAAAACTAACTAAAACTGAAAGTAGTCAGAACACAATCCAAACTTACAAATGGTACATTTGAACATCAAATGAACAAAGTTCAGTACAAATGAACATCGTTTCAGGCCACATTTCTGCTCTTCTGTCAGCTGGGTTTCTCCTCTGCTGATTCATACATCTCCTGTGTTGTGATCATGTCACCAGTCGTTCCTGTGTCTACAGACCACACTGCCCAACCTCTCATTCCTGTCTTCCTCAGCTCAGGAGTGAGGCACCTCCTGTGTCTACAGACCACACTGCCCAACCTCTCACTCCTGTCTTCCTCAGCTCAGGAGTGAGGCACCTTCTGTGTCTACAGACCACACTGCCCAACCTCACACTCCTGTCTTCCTCAGCTCAGGAGTGAGGCACCTCCTGAGTCTACAGACCACACTGCCCAACCTCTCACTCCTGTCTTCCTCAGCTCAGGAGTGAGGCACCTCCTGTGTCTACAGACCACACTGCCCAACCTCTCACTCCTGTCTTCCTCAGCTCAGGAGTGAGACAACTCCTGCCCGCAGACCACTTGTGGCTCGCTAGTCTACATAAAATAGCCCTTTGCGTGTTCCTATTTTAATGTTTTTTTCCTATTTTTAATTTTAATTTGTCATCTCCCACAGCCCCTTTTTAACTAAGGATATATTTTCAATATAAAACAATGCAAACACACACATTCATCGCAAAGGCATATCAAAGTAATAGTTTGCTTATAGTTTTTAATAATGAAATGATCCAAAGAGATGCATCACCATTTCAGGTTAAAGTAAAGCATAGCTCATTATAATCTAAAGAACTGTTAATGTGGCCAAACACAGAAGAAAGTTAATGTACTTCATTTCCCAGCTCCCTTCCAAATCCCATTTCACTATTTCCCAGTATTATTACTCACTAGGAATTCCAGACACAAGCTTAAGGGGCCTTAAGACCCTGACTGCTCTCAGAGTCCGAAGGTCAACTTCTGATCCCACTGTGGACAGGATTCTGTCAAGAATAAAAGAGAAATATTCATGAAATCAGAAAGTGAAACAATAAAAACACATGGGCATGTGCACACACACACACACACACACACACACACACACTGTATGCAAAATCAGTGGAAATCCCCAAACACTTCACAGAATATCAAATGTTTTTCAATGCCTTCACATGGTGGAAAACCTGAACGAGTCAAAAGCAGCTAAACTAAATGGCTTATCTCTGTTTATTTGGATAAGAAAGAACATCAGGGAGACAGAAGGCTGCTCTCCATGTTCCACTGAACAGAAGCACAAACGAGTGGAAATGCAACACAAATTATTTGAACAAAAATGCAAGTGAAAAGAATTGCAGGAATGCCGGAGAATATTGACAGTCTAATGGGATAGTAAATACATTTAGGCATATTAACTTTGGAGGATGGTGAAAACATATGAAGTGAACTTATGAAGCAGGAAATGTAAGGCAAAAGACACTGGTCTAACAGAGAAAAAACCTCAACATGAGCATCACCTCTCCTTGGCAATGCTGCTGAAAATAAATACAGTACATCACTGTCCACACTTTGCACAAGCACGTACACACACACACACACACGCACACACACACACACACACACGCACACACACACACGCACACACACACACACAAAGGTACATAAACACAGAGAAACATACAGGTACACACACACAGCATGTGAAGCCCAGCGGATGGGGGGGAATTTCCCTGCTTCTAATTTTGACATCCCCTCCTCTAGTTATTCAGTTTTAGTCTTCACTGGGGGAATGGAGTCAAAGGGTTACCTTTGAGAAAAGGTCAGGAAAGTGTTCATTGTTCTCAGATGTTCTAGGTACCCTCATCCAAGAGACATTTGCATTTATACCATACACATGAATTCAGAATTTCAAGGCTACTTTAAAAACGTTTTTAAATAAAATGCCCCTGTTTTTTTTACAAATCATACCCTGACTACTTACTTCTAAAAAATAGTCAGACACCAGGCGTTTGACCCTTCTGAGTGGACTCATCATTGATCAACAAGGCTGTGACACAATAGCTTGACAGCAGCCTACAGATGATGACCTGCCTCTCATCTCGTCCTTCTGCATTAAAAAAAAAAACTGTGACACTCAGTGCCAAGAGCTTTTTTATTCGCATTTTATAATTTCTAACTTTGAAAACCCAACTTTCCTCAACACACCCAGCCCTGTATAGAGTGAGGAGCACCTGAATATCCCCTGTCAAACACCTGAATGCACCCTGCCAAACACTTGAATGCACCTTAACAAACACTTGAATGTACCCTACCCAACACCTGAATGTACCCTACCAAACGCCTGAATGTTCTCTGCCAAACATCGGAATGTACCCTATCAAACACCTGAACGTACCCTGCCAAACACCTGAACGTACCCTGTCAAACACCTGAATGTACCCTACCAAACACCTGAATGTATCCTATCAAACACCTGAATGTACCCTGCCAAACACCTGAACGTACCCTATCA